>NMRB01002708.1:0-12361 GCA_002633025.1 Notospermus geniculatus
CCTAATTTCTTGTCGGAGAGAAGGTTTCCATTCCAGGCGGCGTATGTCAATGAGGTATTTATGACTGGTCAGTCCATGGTTTCTTCAGTCCAGTAATCCAGAGTCCATTGATCCATAATCCATGTTTTTCGAATACCCGTCACAAGTGCACCATTTTCCGACCTGCAAATCGACTCGCTGTCCGACCGGAGTTTATAGCCCCTTTTACACTACGGGTTTTCAACCGTGCTCGACCCGGGCCGGGCACGGTCGGCAAAAAAGTGGTAGTGTAAATGGGTTGGCACGGCACGGTTGGGCTCGGCACGGTGCTACTTTTATCCGGGTCGAACCCCCCCCCCCGCAACAGGAGGTGGGTTCGACCCGGGTCCAGCACGGCACTGCTGAAAAACTGCACAGTGTAAACGCACTACTGGGCTCGGCCTACTTGAATAACTCACCTGTAGTGAAGTGCGCATGCTCATTTATCGGTCTTGAACTCAATACGTCATTGCTGCGAATGTTCATGGGCGCAGCCATATTGAAAATGACGGAGATTTCCTATCTCCACAGAAAGGAGAGCGGGAGATTCAGATATTGGTGCGGTTCTCATGGTGCAGTGTAAACGGTCATTCTAAGGCGGGCCTGATCCGGGCCGAGCACGGTATGGTTTATATCCAGGCCAAAATTCTGCGTAGTGTAAAAGGGCTTTTGTCTCCACGGAATATAATCCCCCTCACCGCTGCCTTCTTCATCGTCATCGTTACTAAGTGTCTGTTGATCGTTTACAGTTTGTGTGGGTTCGAACATATACGGCCGTATCCCTCCTACCGCGCTAAAATCTGGCATTTCTTCGTCGTCACTCGATGACAAGTTATGATACGCCGACATCTTAATCAGCTGCTCCGTGTTTACAGCACTAGTGACGTCACGGGCACTGGGAGGCGATCACATGACACACAAAATGGCTGCGCTCACTATCAATTGTTGATTAAAATGCAAATACTCTACTTTCATCGATTTAAGACCGGTTCATTATAAGTGCCTGTCACCGCCCCCGTGCAGCACAGCGTGAATAGGCCCACGACCCCTTGTTGTTCATTGGCGCACATTTTCTACTTGTGCTGGTGGGCTGAAAGTGACTCGTGGTTGTCAGTACGGATTAAACAGATTGCTATTTGTGGTTTAATCTGTGTACCGTGCGATTGATTAATTTTCCGTTGGGTTTTGTCGTTCCGGGACCATGACGTAACAGGGTAATTCACACAGAAATGTTCAACAAATAACACCTGTATAGGCCAACTGATGGGCCTAGTTATCCGTGCTAGTCGTTATGCAATACCCACGGTCAGTGAGTGCGGTAGGCCTACTCATTCCGCATCGGTTATCCAGGCATTGCTTACGAATTGTGATGTAAACATAGCGCACAGGGGCAGGGTAGACGTCAATCATACATGGTCAGCTCTATTCATGGATTCGAACCATGAGGTCAAAGTTATACAGAATGGGCGTGGCTTGAATATCCAGAACCGGTCTTAAATCGATGAAAGTAGAGTATTTTTTTTTTCTTCAAATGAGCAGGTAAGTTGTGGAAGATATAAATACATCGAGGCAGGGTAGCTTCATTTGCTAAGAGCATGAGTAAAGCTGTCCTTTAAACGCTTGATACGCACCAGTATGTTAAGTTTAATTACCGCAGGACAGACAACTTCTTTGCTTCAAGCGACATCGACGATCACCTTTTCTGCCCCCCGTGCTTGTATCAAAATGCAATCTTTGGAGGTTCGCACTGAAACTTGGACGTTTAGTTCAAATGATGGCCCCATCAACTACACCATTCTATCATGTCATTTCATATGGCATTGGGCGTGAATATTGCAAGGTACTGTACAACACCTCATTCCATACTTTTCAACAAGTTATCTACGGGGTCATTGTCGACATGTATCAGCAATTCCTCGTGTTTTATTATGAAAGCAATTTTAAAAGCCAATCTCGTTTGTATCAGCTCTTCGATACTGAGCACGGAGGATCCCTTGTTAACCTTGCCATACCAAAGACCGATGTTTGCTATTTTGCTGGGAAATTCCACGATGTGCACTTTGCTATTGACGCAAAGATTCTTGTTTTCTGTACGATTCATAACATCTTTAAGGCCACTATCTACGAAATAGCCGAGTCTATTGAAGACGGACACTTAGAGTTTGAACTTGAAAATAGCACCCATGTACCACTGACAATCAATAAAATGCACGTTTTTCGAAATATTTATGTTACCGATGGATGCACTGGCATTGTGGTTTATTCCAAGGAGAACCAGTACCGACCGTGGGGTTACTATTTCAAAAATAAACAGGCCGTTAAAAGGTCTGTGGATAGAGGAATTGTCGTAACTTTTGATGTGTCATCAGAAATGCTGTTGCTGATTGCTGTTCCTGGTTCTCGAGGCCTTGGGTTTAGGGAACTTTGCAGTTCCCGTTCACCAGACTTTCAGGATGTTGTTGTGTCTTTTCATCATATTTTAAAAGATACTGATTCTGTACACTATCATTCTCACCCGATGGATGGATCTTTTATTCATTTAATCACGGGTCCGAAACATAAAACACCGGAGGTGGAAGCACATTTCACTGCAGCTGATAGATACATAATTGTGCTGTGAGTACAATACTCCCATATAATCGGAATAGGGTACTGGCACAGGACATGTTGCGAGTTATCGTAGGCCTCGTTCACACGGGCACGCGTAGGGCGTAGAGCGTCGAGCGTTACGCGTTAACGCCAGCAGTGACTGTTCATCAAACGTCATGCGTATATTGCTACGCGGTTGGTATAAAATTAAGATGATATATCGACGATTACTTCAGCACGGAGGTCATAATGACGTCATCACAGGTGTTTTCCGTCGTAATCACCCCGGCGTCAAGCATTTACGCGCGTAAAAATACTGCAGAGATATTTTGGCGCGTTACTAACGCTATACGTTACACGCATACGCCCCTTGAGCCCAGTCGTGTGAACAGCTCATTGACTCAAGCTAAAAGTATTTTTACGCTATGCGCCGTAGGCCTGCTTTCCATTGGAGCGTTTCCGTGCGCGGGAGCGTTTCCGTGCGCGGAATCGCTCGAAAGCATTGTTTTTTTTCGCGCCGTGACCAACGATGCAGAAACAAACAATGCTTTCGAGCGTTTCCGCGCACGGACGTATAGCATCAAGCATAACCCGTTAACGCCATGCGTTAACGCCAGCAGTGACTGTTCAGACGTGATGCGTATAAAAAAATGGCCACGCGGTTGGTATAAAATTAAGATGATTTGGTGACGATTCCTTCAGCACTGAGGTCATAATGACGTCATCACAGGTGTTTTCCTTTGTAATCTCCCAGGCGTCAAGCATTTACGCGCGTAAAAATACTGCAGAGGTATTTTGGCGCGTTACTAACGCTATACGTTACACGCATACGCCCATTGACGCCAGTCGTGTGAACAGCTCATTGGGTCGTATTTTAGAACGTTCCTTAACATTAAGGTCCACCTTAAATCTATTGTTCTCGATGGTTTTACAATAGACTTAAGGTGGACCTTAACGTAAGGAACGTTCTAAAATACGACCCATTGACTCAAGCTAGAAGTATTTTTACGTTCTACGCGCTACGCTCTACGCTACACGCCTCATGGTCATGGTTGGAACGAAACCGATGACGGCTTGGAGATACGATGGGGGACAATGCTCCCAGCGCCCAAGGCTCTGCTGCAGTTCATAAAATGCAACTGTACGAAAGAAAACTGCTTGAACAAAAGCTGTCCCTGCCGGGAAAACAATCTGTCCTGCACAAAAGAGTGTTCATGTCCAGCAACATGCACCAATGAGCGGTCCCATGAAGAGGCCTAATAATGCACATCATGGACTACCATGTGTCTGTACTACCTCATACTTCGTACGCACAAACCCATGGAGAACTTCGCCGGGATTTCTGTTTCTCTCGCACCTCGAGTTGCGGTGCACCAATCAGAACACTTGTGAACCAACCTCGCTCCCAGGTTGGCACCAAGCCAGTTACACCGGCCGCTGTATATTTTGTGGTTGGAAAGTATTGGGAACGAGGATGGTCAGCCATTCTATCTATTGCGATTTACCCACCACTCTCTTGAACTATGCTTTTGAACAAAAATACCGTTAATTTTCTAAACCAGAGAAGGTAGGTGTACAGAAAAACTGACGTGGTATTTAGAAATGTTCAGGTTTGTTGCAAATGTTAACGATGTGTGATGAAAGTCGAAAACTAACAGCGGAAGTGAGTCCACGAACAGAACATCTGGTTGGAAACAGCTTCCCGCAGCGAAGTTCGTCAAGGGTTTGTGCGAGCGTAGTCAGAGGGCGGAGTGATGTCACAACCCTTGAGTAGCCAAGATGAATAATGCAATGAGATCATGATTGATAGTGGTTTCAATATTGATTGGAAGCAAAGATTTTCGGGACCAACACTGCCATTGACACTGATACGCAAACAGTGCCTTTACATCAAACCTAACTTTTCCTTTAATCTGAGAACAATAATAATAGTTTCCATGGTAACCAATTATAATATCCATCAGTTAATAGAACAAGGGAAGACTGGAAAAAGCGAAAATGAAACTAACTGCTCTGAATAAATTAATAGCGGTTGAAACAGGATCACACGCATAATGAAAATGACGTCATGGCAACCATATTTTCGTTACCATGGTAATTCTGAGTTTTGCTAAAAACATATTTGAACATTGCTTGATATCAATGTCATGTGCCAGACGGAAATAAAATGCACGTTTCTATTGCTCATTAACTATCGAAGCAATTTTGTCAGTTTTCTTTAGAAAATGTATATGGTTTCCATGGCAATATCTACCTAACAATATAGGTCTAACATATGAGAGACTTTGTACTGTGGCAGATCAATTTGCAACTATTTAATAAGGAAAAGTATCATTGGCTATGGTATATGGTATGCCGTTACTGAAAGTTATATCGTGTGATTTGTTTTTTGTGATATACGGGAGAATCCAACTTAGATCTACCTGGACGCGAGTCCAGGTGATAAAAATTTTGTAAGTTCTAAAAATATCGGTATTATTAGAACTTAGAAAATTTGTATGATATGGACTCGCGTCGAGGTAAGTTGGATCCTCCCGTAACTGAAGTCCATAGATTGACTCCACTGATTCCAAATCTCACCGCTAGGGGATCGGTTGCGCCTGTCGTACATCTGTACATAATCATGTAATCGTCCGAAAAGCAGCTGATGAAAAAAGCGTTATTGGTTGGAAAACCATTGAGTGATTTGTCGAATAAGAGCGACCGATCGGCTGTTTTTCGAACGGTCACGTATAATGGACGACAAGCGCTGCCGATCTCAGTATAGGCTTACTCCCATATATACCTTGATCCCCGGAAGTTGGCATGGTGTCCATTTCAACTTCTATTTCCGAACGTCAAACAGTCTCCCAAAATAGGCCACCATTCTTCCATTCGAATATCGTGTCCACATGGAAAGGAGAGTTTCACGGGCACCGAAATAAGGGCCAGCAGCAACGACATGTTTTCAGAGCTACATTCTAACTAACTCTGATTTATTATCAACAATGACAGCAATATACAGTTAACTCGAGTTTAAACCACCGGTTCATTATGTTCATAAGCACACCCAAAGTAGGGCCAGTTTCACCCTAGGCCTTAAGCAACTATTCATTCCATCACGTGGTTGTGATCATACAAGCAATTCCAGCCATTCAGCGTAATAGTTGTTATGTTTTATTCACTCCCATTTCGACTGTGGGTGTGCTTATGAACCGGTGGTTTAAACTCGAGTTTACTGTATATAAGGGTTAACCCATTGGGGGCGGATGACGATATTATGAGGATTTGGCCTGTACCACACACCCTTGTGCATTCAAACTGACATAGAATCGTAACCAGTGGACCGATTGATGATCTCTTTGCATATTCTTTAATGCGAGACTACCCCCCCCCCTCTGAATACGCGATTTTGCTCTGTTTGAAGAAACCTCGGTAAAATTGCGCTTTTACCTTTGTCCTGGGGCCTAGATTGACAGGCTCCAAAGTGCAAATCTGACTCGTCGTGACAAAATGGCCATATCTCCGGAACGGAAGCAGCTACGACGACGCGACTAGCGCCAAAAGAAAGAGCAGAGAAAAGCGTAGGAGCAACGGTTATCGAGATATGGACGTTTAAAGATTGACAACCTGACGAAAACGTAGGCAGAATGCGACCATTTCCTCACAACTTGCATCTTCGGCTCTGATCTGTTTCTCTCACAGACATTTTAGAACAAGCAGACCTGCATGAGGTCGTGGCCCATTTAGTTGCCTCCAGAATGAGTGCCTTGTCACCAGTTTTGGTTGAAAATTGTGGGAGCTGGGCGCATTTTTGTAGAGACATCAGAAATTCATGTTACGAAATGTACATTTTTCAACTTCATCCCGCCCCCAAAGGGTTAACCAGCGAAAACGTTCCCTGTCGCAAAATTACTGTGATGACTTTTTATCCATCCAGGCCATCTTCCGACCACTTCTGGAAAAAAAATCTTTCTCGCTTAACAAAGCATAAAGGGGTAATCTGATTCCGTGATCTGATTGGATACAATAATATGCTCAGTACTGAATGGGTGGAGCTTATGTCTATAATTCAAAACCATGCTGATGGTGATGAAGCTTGTTCAGACTGCTGCGTTGCGCTCAACTAAATTTCAAATTCAAATTCAACTATGATGCCGTCATTCCCATTTAAAGACTGACCAATCGGATACAATCCGGGTACGCGGGTTGATTATGAAGGTGAACCTCGCACCATTCGATACCTACTTCTGATTGGTCAAGTCAACAGACTTTTGATATAGAATTTGAATTAGACATGATGCCAACATCCGGTGCTCAAGGTAGAGAGTATTTTAAAAATCGTGCCGGTGGGATCTGTCAAAGTCCCAATGGATCAGTATCGTCTTCAGCATCCTCATCCAAGAATGTTACTTTCAGATGCTTCCATCAGGTACATCAAGCTGACGGATGGTAACCTTGGAGGAAATGTGGAGACTCCTAGAGGTGTACAAAGCCTGCTTGAATGCGCTCGAAGATGCTGGAGAACCAAAACATGCGAGGCATTTCTCGTGGCGGGCTCTAACTGCGAAATGAGGCGAAGGGATGACGGGAGTAACCTGGGAACCAAGACATACTACACATTGGCCTATATGAGGCGCAGAGTGTCATGCAGTAGAACTACGTGTAGATGTGCACACGCTGTAGGCCTAGTATGCCTAACTCGTCCATACAGTAGCGGCCCATCAGTCTTTAAATTAGTGAAGTCACTCTCTACGCCAAGTACAGTCCATCGCCTCATGATTTTTCCGCATTCTCTATTTTCCTCGTTTTCCATAAAATTATTATTTTTATTATTACATGTAATATATTTATAGCCCGCTAGAAAAGTCTCTTACGACACGAATATAGACTAGTAAGTACCATAAAACACAACATGAATAGCACTATAAAAATTAAATTACTCGGAATTGAAATAATAATAGCCCATTTTCTCCTTAGGAGGTTTGATGTCGATATAAAAATATATAAAAACAAATAAGAAAATAAAATAAACATTGGCTGAAGTTCTAATGATGTATTCCTTAAACCGGTTTTCTGTCTTTACGACATTTTCAAAAGTAAATACAGAATGAGACAAATTGCATTATATACATGAAGTTGTTGTCATGTTACCCAGGCGAGTAATCATGGATACAGTAAACAAAACAAAACCAAACCAAACTAGAACAAGTCTGGGAAGGCCTAATTCTTCCCTTGTCACGCCAGTGACTTTCTATAGCTAATCATGGTTTGAAATAACTAATTGTACATTCAATTAGTAACGGACCAATGCAGTCCAAAATGAGGTGTGGTGAGACTCCTTATGGTGCCTGATTCAGGCTTGGGTTAAATTTTCTTATGAAATGGGATTCCATAAGTGTTCTCCGTGTGTCATCTGCAGAATGCATTTTGAAAAGAGGACAAAATTTCAAACGTTTGCCTCCACAAGTGTCAAGGTGTTCAGATACAGATTGAATTCTCAAGTTTGGGTTATTTACATTTATATATGTGATTTGTGGAGATTCAATCTTTGTCTCAGCTTGTTCCTTGTTTCTCCCACATATATTTCCTCACAGCCAGTACATGCTAAAATGTAATTAATCTAATGTAATGAACCTGTCAAGTTGAGCTGGCGATAAAAACTCATGTAATCAGATATTTGGCTTCACCGGAGCAATATGATAACAAATCAAAACGTGAAGGTTCATGTAGTGAAGTGAATGTAAAAAACTGGATGCACTTCATGTACCATTTTACAAATTCTAAAACTCCCAATATTAAAGGAGCTGGACGTCCAAGTTGTAAACACTCACTCACTGGTTCTCTATCCACACGACGCCTGCGGTGCTGCCACCTATTGTCGGTGATATGTACTGACGTGAATATCGTGAGTGAGTTGCATTGGACCGGGCACCAGTCTAACGATCACGGGGCGCTACTGGTGCTGCCACCTTTACGAAGGAATAAAACTAGTTTGCCGACCATGTTTGTAAACAAACCAGCTTGTTTACAACTTCGGCGTCTAACTCCTTTAAGATAGTTCATTGCTTTGCCACCAAAAAAGTATGGCGCTACTCGTAGAATCCAAGCGGTGCTGCATGTACATTTCAGAACACCTTTGCTTTGCAATGTATCTGCTTCCATGATTCAGGATTACACATTTTTGGTATCTTATTGCCATCAGAAAAACACACCTGCCTTTTGGACGATATAAGATAGTCACTGGTGCAGTTATTGGTCCACAAGAAGCAAGTCCTTGTCGTCTCATCGAAACAAATATCAGTGCAAATAAAATCTCCCAAAGTCTCGTACGTCGTAGCACATTCTTTCATACAATACAACTTCGAGATGGCCTTTAATACAATTTCGACGTTTTCAGTAACAACAGCAGGATTGCTAATCGAATTGAAAAAGAAACCTGAAATGAACATATGACAAACTGTCCTGGTCCGATCGAGACAACAGCCGTATGAGACCCTCTGCATCTCTTTCGTTCCCTTGTCGGCAGTGAGAATCATGACCGGGAGGCAGGGGACGAACCATCTTGTCGTGATGATGAAATACTAATGACCGAGTTTATTCATCGAGCCGCTCGATAAATAAGCACTACTTTGACCTTGTTAGTCGAGCCGCTCGATGAGCAGTAGGTAGAGTCACTTTTATTTATCGATCTAGCTGAACAATTAGGCTTCAAATTATTGAACCTGTCAAGTTGAGCTGGCGATAAAAATCTCATCTCCTCCTGAATATGCATAATGGCGACAACCGCTTTAATTTGGAGGTCGGTAGTCTCGTGCCACCAGACTCTTGCAATTTCCAACAAATTTCCAATTTTAGAGTCTGGTCCATATGGTTACTGTGACTTGTAACGTTGTAAAACCATCATGGCGGACAATCTACCTACAACTGATGACGTAGAACACAGATACACTGCACTTCATGCATGCATGCATAATACATTGGTAGTGACTAGCCAATCAGCGAAGCTGACCTCATTTCGAATCATCGAAATGAGGTCACTACAACGAGAATTGCGCTCCGTGCCAGACCCTCGGTCTGGCGACCTCGGAGTATGACCGAGGGGCTGGTTGCGCGAGACTAGGAGGTCGGCAGTGTGGTGATGCGTCGCAGTGCTCGCGATGAGGGTTGCCAGAGCCATACATGTATTCTACTTTTCCTTTTGGTGAAGACATAGAAATGTCGATCTTTATATTCATGCAGAGCCCTTTCAAAATCAGCGAAGATCGATATATGCTCCTTCTTGCAATTTTCCACTGACGTCGACGCCATTGCGCCAGAAACCGAGTCCGGCATTTTTGCCTCCTCTTTTGGAATACAAATCTAATTGGTCAATATCAAATTTGAATAAGGTCAAACTCATGAATATTAACGATGGTAGATCGACGGTTGAGCCAGGTTTTGCGTATTGTTCAGCGAACAGGTGTAGCAGTAAATAGTGTCCCCCTGTAAAAAGTGCCCACTTCTATTGTTGAATGACGGATTAAGCGGCATGGGTATAGAAACCAATTGTCAGAGATTAGAATGTAACAATAGGATCTTTTGTTCCCCGGACAGTTTTTCCTAGGACATTCTTTCCCTTCACACCTGGCTCGACGCCATGTTCCCGGAACGCCGCGACGCGGCCAATCTGCGAAGCAATCTGACGTCAAAAGTGGAACGCTGCTGTGATATGGTTATGTAAATAATTTTTCGAGAATGACTAACAAGAGGCCCATGGGCCTTGCGCTCAGCTGACTATAGCCGTGGTTCCACCTATTCGAAACCCCGGGTGAAACACGGGTTTCTTGCGCGCACACCTATTTTTTGCCGTGTCTAATAGACCCATGTTTAAAAACCCCGTGTGTATTAGCCATGCAATTGTAATGTATTGAAAATAGGTGTAAGCGCGAGGTGGTTTTTTTTCAAGCCCGGGGAAGACACGGGTCTAAAAAACCCGGGGATTTTGGATAGGTGGAAGTACTGCTTATGACCTGCCAACTCAAGAGGTTGAGACAGGCGAAACGAGATACAACAGTGCACCTTTTTTAATGGTTCACAAGCAAATACATGTATACATGTATAGCATTCCTCGCTGAAATCAGCGGAAAGGGGTCACTTTGTGAATCGAAACGGGTATCATATTAGACAACTTGGGTAGGAAGGGGTCAATATCTCTCGGTGAATGGAGATAGGCCTAGATGTCGTATTGCACCCACTGGGTGGGAAGGGGTTAATTCGAGAATCATGATGTTGTATCATATCAGACCTATTTCTGGACTCATTTGGGTGGGAAGGGGGTTAATAATCATTTATGAATAGAGATAGCTATCGTGTTAGACCTACTGGGTGAGGATGGGTTAACATCAGATAATAGGCCTGCAATTAATTTTTGATGAATCGAGTTAGATATCTTTTGACACCCATTTGGTGGTAAATAATGGGTGGTTAGGGGTTATAAAAGATGGGAACAAGTCCAGATGACCTTACTAAGTTGTGGATGAGGTGAGCAATATTTCTATTCAAAAATCTCAAAAGAAAATGCCTCTTTCGCATTTGTATCAGTAGGCCAAGGCTTACTAAATAAATACCACTACTATTGGTCAAGTAGACAATAGGCCTACCGGTACTTCTGAGACAGCCCCTGTGGTCATATCAATTTTGTCACCTGAGAACTGAAACTGGAACAGGCTGAGGCCTTGACTTCCGACAATGTATCAGTTATATATGTCACGATGATATTGTGAGCCCTACATGCATTAGAAGATGATGATACGAATAACATCATCGCTCCAACAAGGTAAAGCTATTTGGTAGCCTGGATGCCCCCAGTGGTTAGTGAGACCACAGCTAGCACTAATTCATGGTGACGAGGTTGATCATCATCTTGTGATCAATGCATGCTCCATAGACTGTTCAAATCTACCTATTTGAATGATGTAAGTTACTAATTAGGCATTGAGACTGTTGCCCCACTTAAAAGAATGAGTTGAAGTACGTCACCTTACCTGATGAAAGATATTCACGATATAAAAGCACGTTGAACTTCTCAAGTGATGAAAAGCACAGTGGCCATTGTCAGCTAAACTTGAACATAGTATCAGTCCAGTCTCAGTGTACCACTGGCTACATATAGGTGGACAGGACACCAGGTACAGAGTCACTAGGAACTTTGAAGGGCGGGAAATTCAAATACTCCTGTTTTGGATTTTGTTGAATAGCACCCCCTGGTGGACAGATCTGACATTATTTTCCCTTTGAGCTGATGTAGAAAATATCAACCTATCTACTCCATCACTTTTGGTCGACAAATTTATCATAGGGGCTGATATATTGAGACATTTCATTTTGCGCAAAATGCCCCCTGGAGGGCATTATGTAGGTCAAATTGCGCTCATTTTTTGTTTCCGAGGAGAGTTCACCAAGGGCTACCTTCAGATGTAATTTGGAGTCTCTAGGTATTACGGTTACAAAACGTAGGGCATAGTTGGACAGATGGAGTGATGGACTGCAGGACTGGTGGACTGACAGACTGACGCCACTGAATACCTATTTGACTAGCTCCGCTGACCTTTGGTCAGCTGAGCTAAAAATGGGCTGTGCTTCGCGACTAAGGTGCGTTTGAGGCTGGAACGCATGGGGAACGATGAAGACCGTAAAGACTGAAGTTTGAGACGTGGAATTGAGTAAGCAGAGCGTGAAATTATTATTTGCGGGCCTAATTTAGGTTTGGTGTATACGTCACACAACGCCGCCG
>NMRB01002708.1:12514-24978 GCA_002633025.1 Notospermus geniculatus
TGTAATATACAGTCTGTACACCCGAACCATGGAGAGGTAGGCCTAGGCCTACACCCCTCCATGGTTCGGGTGTCCATCGTTCATGTCATTAGGCCTATTGTATGCCAAAGCCACTGTCTGTTGTCGACGTTATTGGCCTAGACTCATTAGGCCTACATGTATGTAGGCCTATCTCAAGCCGCCCGGCTGAACCAACAATCGACAATGACTGGTTCCGATTCCTCTGGGTTCCCCCTTTGGAGTCTCAACGCACTTCATAACCCCACTTACGCTGAATTGTTGACGTTGTGTGACCTATGCCGCGCCGCGTCATGATTCTTTCAGTCAGTGCGAGGATTTCGTGTTGGATGTCGCAGTCCACTGTTGCAGGCTTGATGGGCCTAGGCCTGCACACATCATGACCATGCATGCATGATGACGTTGATGTTCATCCACCCGAAGTCTCCCCGTCCAGAACTATGGCCAAAGTGGTAGGCAATGCATGAATGTGGCTTCGTTTAGGCCTAGCTAGGCATGCTAGGTAGGTGGGTGTTTGCTTTGAGAATCTGCCATTTTGAGTGTTTACACTGGTGACCATGGTGACCGGATCATATGACTCGTCATGTGATTCGCTTTCTCACCTCCTTTCGGGAAAGAGTTCCATTTCTGCATGACTTAAGTCACAGGCTACTGACTTAGCTGAGTCAGACTTTAGTCGCTTTGTGAAATGGGCTTAAGTCAGTGTCTTAGCTTAGCCAAAAATAGTGACTTAAGCCTACTGACTTAAGATTCTTTGTGAAACCGGGCCCTGGTTTTGAGATGTTTGATAGCTGACTGGGTGTCTCATCATATTGCATAAAATTCCCCCAAACCCTGATAAATGGTGCAAACTTGCATTGTCAGCGGGTGCAAAGTACTGCCAAGGGAAATCTGGCATAGAATTCCAGATGAATACGAATTTCCGTCAAAAGAGCGTGGTGGTTGCAAGCCATCCAAGCCATCAACCCGAAGATGACGACCGTTAGGCCTACATGGGTGTCGTTTTTGCTCACTGCATTTTGTATCAGGTACCGGTAGGTAATGTTAAGGAAATATCTTTATAGAAGTGCTGAGTTCAACCCCGAGGCATCATATTCGGCTATGTCAGTTAGCAATAATATGATGGAACACTGTAGCCCCTCCCCCGCCGCATGACTCATTCACATTTCTGCGTATGCCAAGATGAGGCAGACCTGGTTCATAAATTCGATCAACTGATCTAAGTGCTAACTGATTTAGACTTCGACCTGATGCATGTGCATGTTTCATTTCACTGAATCTCTTGTCACATATGAATTAAAAAACTCTCGGCTTCTGTCTCGATTTCAATCATCGAAGTGGCAAACTACTATAACTAGTATGGGCGCAGCCATGATGAAGACTCAAGAGGTGCTGGCGTCACTCTGACAACCATGACAACCATTAACCAACCACGTAGCCCAACGACAAGAAACTAGGTATCCTCGCCAGAAACTAGGTATCCTCGCCCATCCATCTGTGGGCGTGGAAATAATGAGTACTCCCGATCATGTTATGCTTTTTATGATTATGCTACATCCAGTAAGCCCAAAAATATGAAAATGATGCTATAAATATAAAAAGATTAATAAATGTAAAAACAAGGCTGCGTGATTTTCCACATCCTCGCACCCAGGGTCTTCACAACCAGCTCCCCCACTCGCGCTTGGTTCAGACCCTGGCGACATCCATGCCATTTTAGTGGGGAACCAGCGGAGCAGTTCACTCCGCCGAATTCAGCCAATCACAGCGAAGCTTCTATCCCGTCTTGGCCATTCCCAAATATGGCAGCTGTAAAATTTTCTCGATTCGCTGACAAACTCGCTGAATTTCTGGTTGTTCTTGAATAAACTTCGCGTCTGAATCATTCTCACGGATTATCTACATAAGGAGTACGTACCAATGGATTCAAAATACGAAGGTATGATCCAGTTCATGAATTTGGGACAGCTTTCATTCGACAGCGTACATAAATTATGGAATGAGAATGCAGTGCTACGAGACTGGTATCCGGTACTTCATTACACCAGATCTATGTGCAGACGTTGTAGTACTAGGCGCGATGTCTGCCCATTACATCAAGTGCCGTTACCCCACTGCGTTGCATGGTTTATTCGTGAATTACCAATGGGGAGTACACATAAGGGAATAGCCTTCTACTCCACTGAAATGGGGTGGATGTCCTCAGGGCATTGAGGGAGGGTACGACCGTAAATGACCTGAGATTCTCAGGATGGATTTTCCAAGGACCACCATCAGGCTCTTGCTGACGCTTTTAATTCTCGAAAATAGCCTACCCTAGCCTATAATGGAAGGAAATGTACAGTAACATAATGAGGACGTCCCGGTAACGATTCAGACTGTCCGTTAGATGGAACTTGGTGATATCATGAACCCACAGGAAATGTTCTTATAAATGTACACACATGTACCGAACACTTACACCAAATGTTCTCTTCAAAGATATCTTATCAGGGTCGAATCCGGGGGACGGGGAGGGGCGTAGGCCTACCCCCCCCCCCTTCCCATTTTGGCACAGCAATGATTTTTTTTAGCCAGAGAAACTAAATCACATAGAAATTCCAGTATTTTGCTCTCACATGCCTGGAAAATGAATCTAAAACGATTTAAATTGCCAGACCCCCGTTTGGGCTTCCACTCTCAGTGTCCCCATCCATCGAGCTACGCCCGCCCCTTTCTCTCAATCCTGGATCCGGCCCTGCTTATGAAGGTAATATTCAACTGTCCAGGTGCCGTATGCATAAAACATCTTAAGTGTAAAATTTCCCTTAAACTATCGTTCCAAACAAAAAATAAGGGAAATTTTACAGTTACGATGTTATGCATACGGCTCCTGGACTATTTAACATCACAACGCAACGGACTGCTCACGCCCAAAACCGTGCGTAGCACGGGCAATTGCTAGTTAATAAATTGCAACGTTTGGACCATTCACATATGCACGACACTTCGATGCTGAGCAAGTCACGGCGGTTGAAGAAGCATTGTACCAGAAATTGACGGAGGCGAGGTTCAGCGTCGGGTCTACTTTGTATACATGTAAACTCGTACCACTGTGTCATCCTCAACGGTAATCAGGGAGTCATTTGTCAGCGAATGTGAACACAGCCTAGTTGCTCCGTGAAGTAACTGTTTCGATCCGTATCGAGACAGTTCCTGTTCTCCGTACCACCCATAGTGCAACTTATTCTGCCAGCGAAAGCTGAGATAAACTTCGTCATAATCGGTGACTGAAATATCCACCAGGGAGACAACAACGAATCGGCTACCGCTCGACTCGATCATTACCACCTCTTTGTTTCTACGTTCATGGGACACAATGGCCTTCTCCCCCATGACGAAGATGTGTTTAAAGCTACAGCTGAGTTTGAAGGCGTCTTGGATGCCAAGTGACTCGTCAATTTGACACGTGATATCAAGTGTGCCATCCATATCGAAAACGGAGATTCGTCTGCCGCCCTCTTTTGAGAGAACGACGTACTGGTAGCGTCCGTTGATGTCAAATGACAGCGGCTCGCGAACTGACAAATCTTTTGTCGACTTGATAAAGCCTGTCACGGGATGATAGAGTCGGACAGAGTAGGTGTTCTCGGTACTTCCATCTGAAAGGATAGCAAGATTACCATCCGGGGCAGCAGCTATGTCAATACCAACGTCCACTTGGAAGGAACGTTGGAGTTCACCAGTCGAGAGCTTGTGAATGTAGATATCCATACGCAGGTCGCCTGGATCGGTCGGTCGTGCACCGAGAGCAAAGGTATCGTTACCCAAGTTTGTCACGGCGGTGATGGTCATGGTGTGGTTCTCAAGCTCCATTCGTTTTTCATAGAGAAGCGGCCAAGACACATCTAGGCCTAGCCTCCTGGCGCGCTTCCTACATTCCAGTTTCCCCAGTTGAAAGGTTTCCTGGGAGGGTGTGAACTGAGGACGGTCATCTCTCAGCCTTTCATACGACTCCCAATACTTTTCAACATCAACATCATATGTCAGACCAAAGGCCAGAATCTCATCTTTCATCACGGACAACTTCTCAATATCCTTTGGGTGTGGCTCAGCCATTGTCAACATAACCCTCGCTTGTTCGATCTTCTTATCCAACTCGGCAATAGCAGGGACGTTTTCCAAAAGTTTGCTCACTTCATCTCGGAGAGTGAATATCTCAAAGATCTGCTTCTTCAGGACTTCCTTCTGTTCGAGCGCATGCGTGATGAACTTTTCAGTCTGATCCTCGACCTCTTTCACCAGGATATCTCTTCTCTGAACCACGTCTGATGTTTGGATGAATCTCAACTGGTCTTCGAATCTTTTCACATCTCTCGATCGTCTTTCTTGCTCTTCTGTCAGAGCAGTTACCTCATCCACCACAACACGGAACTCTTCACCAATCTTTCTGATGGTATGGTCTCCATGGTCCAGTAAGACACAGATGTTGCAGCACGGTACTGAACAGGACCTACAGTATCCGCTGATCAGTTTTTGGTGTGCTTTACAGCAGGCCTCACTTCGTCTTCTAAGTGCAGTCACCACATGGCCTGCCAT
This sequence comes from Notospermus geniculatus, assembly GCA_002633025.1. Lineage (NCBI taxonomy): Eukaryota > Metazoa > Nemertea > Pilidiophora > Heteronemertea > Lineidae > Notospermus > Notospermus geniculatus. The sequence continues at coordinate 17,111 of NMRB01002708.1, forward strand.
GGCTTCGTTCCTTCCATGAACTCCCTTGCAATCAGGACACAAGAGGAGACCACCACACTCTTCACAAAAATGCTCGGCTTCCACGTCTTTGTCTTTGGTGAAGTGGCAGGTCTGGCACATAGGACCATCACCCTTCAGTAGGCTTTCATCTTTACAATCTCTCTGACGTTGTTCTTTGTGGTCGATTCCGATGTCACCCCTGCCCTCCACGGAGTCGGGGTCATAATCTAACAAACCATCAACACCATTTCCAGGGAGGGGACAAGTGGCCTGACAAGCTGGACAACTAAAACGCCAATGTATCTCCTGGGGAGATCCTAGTTTCTCGATGAATGCGGCAAGGCATGTTCTACAAAATGCATGGCGGCAGGTCCCCCAGACAACTTTCAACGGCTCAGTCGGAGTCTCAAGGCACATCAGACAGGTGGGGTTGCGGCCATTGGCTTCTTTGGACGCCATCATTCAGGATCGTAGTTATCTGAAATGGGAACACCGTTTCATCAGAAGATTTATCAAGAGACCGTGATTCATAAACAAGGCCCTTTTTTTCGGGAAATCAGACCCGCATGTTATATCACACATGTATTACATATGTACTTATATTCATAAAGGTAGACTGTTTCCAGAACATGTCACTTCCAGTGGTTTTGCCGAAATGAGGTTCTAGACCTTTGTAGGCGCACTGAATGTCATCCGAGCAGTAAGTAGTCGGCGCATTCTTTCACTTTAGAAGGTCAGTCCGGAACTGCCGCCGCTGGCGAGGTCTGCGCGATCTTTCCCTTTAAAGCACTTGTAATGTCTTATCTCAGTCACGAAGGTTTACCACGTCACAGGCAAAACGTTTTACAACTGGGTGTAAAGAGCCCGGCAGGGGTAAAGAGTCAGCCAGCTGCAGTAAACAGGAGACGTGACAGATTCAAACACGGGGAACTGTGCGAAGCTCGTGACTGTGCCGGTGTAACATCTGCCAGTGTTCCCCATCTGTGAGTGTTCCCCTCCTATTGTCTGACGGAATAAGCGGCGAGTTGATAACAGGGGACACACAGAGAAACATGTCGATCTATCTGCCAGCTTTTCCCAAACAATAAGGGGAGACACTCACCCACAGAAACACTGGCAGATACAACATGGGTTGGCGCGCGTTCAGCAGACCCATGTAGAAAAAGGAGCGGCAAAGACCAATCTCGTTCCCATCGTTAACCCGTTCCGTTCCCATTTTGTGATAGCTCAACTTAGTGGGTGGGAAGAATAGAGACTAGGTGGCGCTGTGAGGAGTTAGATGTGAAAACAGTCCAGAAAAGGAAGTCTCAACTCATTGCCCCGGGAAGTGCCGGGGGGGGGGGCGCCCGTCACGGACGTACCCCGCCCCCTTTCAGTCCAAGATGAGCCATGTGCCATGCACCTTGTTCTTCTGCAGCTTTAAACAGGAGCTGTCGATCAGATGACCAATAGAGCGGGCCCATTCATCCCTTGATTGAGCACCACTCATGAGAATTTTGTTTTGTATTGCTCTGCCACTTTCCTGCCATTTTTGGCAATAAACGCGGCTGGCGGCCTATTCAAGGTAGGCCTACACCTTCGTGTAACATGGAAACCAAAATGCAAGCAATGTTGAGTATGATTCAAATAAAAAGAAAGCAAGTGGTTTCCTATGGCTCGATGTTCACCATGAATGTACGGGCGTGCTGGGGATTCCCCATTTCAACCTGGCGGATTCCCCGAAACACTGGTCCGTGCCGAGTAAAATGGTGTTATTCTTTCATACCTATTCAAATGCAAGCAGGTCAGATACCGCTGTGCCCAACACTAGCTCGGAAATGTATGATTCTGGCGTCAACGAAGAGACAGTTGTTCGGTATACATCTTGTCTCGTATTCGATCGCCGATAGGCCTACCTCCATGGCCGAATTTACCTTTTTATCCTCGTGTCACTTGTCAGACGTTTGAATATCCCTCGTTGGAATCTCGTCTGCCCGTAACCGTAATGCAGGAAATTATGGCTTGGATATGTTTCAGGGGGTTCACAAAGGCTCAGAGACGAAGTGCCGTCCGTGGCGCATCGATTTGTAATAACTCACTCGCAGATTCGGTTCGAGGATGTGGTTCAGTAGGCCAAGTGGCATCCTCGCACCCAGGGTCTTCTCAACCGGCTCCCCTTCTCGCGCTTGATTCCGACAATGAGAGGGGGGGGATCGCCGGTGGAGTGGTCGGAGGGATCATCATCTTGCCGACTCCGACTCCAGAGGACTCTTTTTTGGGGAGCTAGGCCTACGTCATCAAATACAACGGGGTTTTCCAAAGAAATGGTGTTTACTCATTCAGGAGAACGAACAGAACCCGCCTGGATGGTAAATTTATCTCTGACGTGAAAAATCCGAATTTTATTTTAGCGCCTCGGGGTGGGTGTGGTAGTCGGACCAGGTCTGACCTCGCTTATACTGAGGGAGGTAGACCGTAAATGACCTGAGAAGGGGTGACAGCTTGTCATGTAATCACCATGGTGATTAAAAAACAAGCTGTCACCCCTTCTATTTGCCGGAACAACTGCAAAAATAGTCAACACGATTAGTCCCTTAGTTATGCATGAGTAAAATCGCATACGAAAAAAAGTTGAGTCACCAGCGTGAGAACTCCGCGGATTTTGGGATGTTTAAACAGGGCCCATTTTTTGGTGGTCAAAAGCTTTGATTTGATTGGAGTATCTAAATATTATAGGAAACGTTATGACGAGGTCATTTATTCAGTGAAATGTATGTACATTGAATGAACAATGAAAGCACAGTCTCATTAATAGAGGCCGCCACCCTGCCCTGATATACTCCGTAATGCTCGACCAGTAATCTGGTATCATCACTCACGAAATACGAATACAAGGTCATTATACTCTTACCACTACAGAGAGTATACTGTAGAATGATCGAGGCGACATAACCACGGCTATGCTAACGCACAACTGCGGGGCCCGTATGCATAAAGGTGGAATAAGCTTATTCATTCCAGGTATAACTTAAGGTTATAACGTTAGGTTATACCTGGTCGAATAAGCTTATTCCACTTTTATGCATACACGCCCAGAAGTGTAACATTCCGCCCTTAAAGTATCAAGCTGCTGATGTTCCCTTGCCTATGTTAAGGGGGGGGGGGTTACACGATTCAACTTTTGTTGAAAGAACGTCGTTGAAGCTGCTGCCCCGTCTAACCATCCCTTTCAACACCTTTTACCAGGTCTTTCAACAGCTTTCAAAAAGTTGCCAGAAATAGGAACATGAAGCTATTTTGGCTACTTGTGGAAGCTGTTGAAAGACCTGTTGAAGGTGTTGAAAGGGTTTTTAGATGGGCAACACGTTTCAACCACGTTCAACACCCTTCAACTTTCAACAGCAACGTCCTTTACACTGTTATGTGTGTTTATGTCGTTACACAAAGTTTTACACAAATTCCCCCTAAAGCACGACACCCCCTCAATGGGCAGGTGACGGCCGTTGTGTACAAGGCTGACCGAGGCGAGGAACAGCGTTGGCTCTACCTTGTATAAACTCGTACCACCGTGTCGTCCTCAACGGTAATCAAGGAGTCATTTGTCAGCGAATGTGCAGACAATCTTCTGACTCCGTGACTTTGTTTTTCTCCGACTCCAGAGAGCTGCTGGTCAGTGTACCACCCATAAAACACCATTTTGTTATAGCCATAATAGCTGAGATAAACTTCGTCAGAATCGGTGACTGAAATATCCACCAGGGAGACACCACTGAAGGTGATACCACTTGTCTTTAACACCACCAACTCGTTGTTTCTCCGTTCATAGGATACAATGCCCTTTTCCCCCATGACGAAGATGTGTTTCAAGCTACAGCTGAGTTTGAAGGCGTCTCGGATGCAAAGTGACTCGTCAATTTGACACGTGATATCAAGTGTGCCATCCATATCGAAAACGGAGATTCGCCTGCCGCCCTCTTTTGAGAGAACGACGTACTGGTAGCGTCCGTTGATGTCAAATGACAGTGGCTCGCGAACTGACAAATCTTTTGTCGACTTGATAAAGCCTGTCACGGGATGATAGAGTCGGACAGAGTAGGTGTTCTCGGTACTTCCATCTGAAAGGACAGCAAGATTACCATCCGGGGCAGCAGCTATGTCAATACCAACGTCCACTTGGAAGGAACGTTGGAGTTCACCAGTCGAGAGTTTGTGAATGTAGATATCCATACGCAGGTCGCCTGGATCGGTCGGTCGTGCACCGAGAGCAAAGGTATCGTTACCCAAGTTTGTCACGGCGGAGATTGCCATGGCTTGGTCCTCAAGTTCGATTCGTTTTTGATAGAGAAATGTCCCAAAACGTTTATCTAGTGGCTTCTTGAAAGGCTTCGTATATTCCAGTTTCCCCAGATACATGTAAAATGTTTCCTGGGAGGGTATGAACTGAATTGGCTGATCTCTCAGCCTTTCATACGTCTCCCAGTACTTCTCAACATCAACATCATATGCGAGATCAAAGTCCATAATATCATTTTTAATGAAGGACAACTTCTCAATATCCTTTGGGTGTGGCTCAGCCATTGTCAACATAACCTTCGCTTGTTCGATCTTCTTATCCAACTCGGCAATAGCAGGGACGTTTTCCAAAAGTTTGCTCACTTCGTCTCGGAGAGCGAACATCCAATAGATCTCCGATTTCAGGACTTCCTTCTGTTGGAGCGCATGCGTGATGAACTTTTCAGTCTGATCCTCGACCTCTTTCACCAGGATATCTCTTCTCTGAACCACGTCTGATGTTTGGATGAATCTCAACTGGTCTTCGAATCTTTTCACATCTCTCGATCGTCTTTCTTGCTCTTCTGTCAGAGCAGTTACCTCATCCACCACAACACGGAACTCTTCGCCAATCTTTCTGATGGTATGGTCTCCATGGTGCAGTAAGACACAGAGGTTGCAGCATGGCACTGAACAGGAGGTACAGTATCCGCTGATCAGCTTTTGGTGTACTTTACAGCAGGCCTCGTTTCGTCTTCTAAGTGCAGTCACCACATGGCCTGCCGTGGCTTTCTTCCTTCCATGAACCCCCTTGCAATCAGGACACAAGAAGAGACAACCACACTCTTCGCAAAAGTGTTCGGCTTTCACGTCTTTGTCTTTGGTAAACTGACAGGTCTGGCACATAGGACCATCACCTTTGTGTGGACTTTCATCTGTAAGCCTACAATCCCTGCTTACTGCCTGACTAATGTAGTCGGTTACAGTGTTTTCTTTGCCCTCCACAAACTCAGGGTCATAATCTAACAAACCGTCAACGCCATTTACAGGTATAGGACAGGCAGCTTGACAAGTTGGGCATCCAAAACGGGGCGACCCAAGTTTCCCAATGAAAGCTGCGAGGCAACTTTTACAGAAAACGTGGCGGCAGGTGGTGACAACTTTCAACTCAGTCGGAGTCTCAAGGCACATCAGACATGTGGGGTTACGACCATTGGCTTCTTTGGACGCCATCATTCAGGATCCTAGTTAGGCCTATCTGAAATGGAAACACCGTTTAACACTAAACAAACTTACCGGTAGACCTACATTCAAGTCACACTAGCAAAGTACCCGGGTGAATGTGGCTGAATGTGTGCTCTTGAAAACTGCGACTCATGGTCCTGTTCGAATGGGCAGTCACTTGGCCAAGAAGTGGTATTCGAGGAATCATGACATTCTGGTCAGTGAATTCACCACACAGAATGGTGTCCCCGAGCGACATGAACGTCAGTTGCACGGCGTGTGGCAACATGACGTCATATAAACCCAAGTTTCCGCGGCGATGACATTCTTTCGTCGATTTCGTCACTGTTTCGAGTGCTGGGGTAGCAGTATACAGCTGCGTCAGTGGCCTTTTTGGTGCGCACTTGCTGCGGCACACCAATATTCGCACAGACAGAAATCAACATTCGTTGAGATGAACTCATTGTTATATATCAATGGAAAGCACGAAACTTCATCTTACTGGAGGAGACAAATTTGAAGGACGCCACTTATCCAGCAAGGAGTAAAGGCAGGATCAGTAGGTTACCTTGGAGATCTGTCAACAGGCCAGAGCTGCACACGTGGAGGACGACAGCTACGTTTGGGTGAAAATATTTTGAAAACGAGACACCAGATTTTAGCGAAAATCCACATCAGCCTAGCAGAAATGTCGTAGATTTGAAATGTGAAAAGAAAATTATAGGTCGTCCTGCTCATTTTCCTGCTATCCACATGAACATTCTCCCGACGCATTTTGCAGTTGCTGCCGGCGCAGCCATTTTCTCGACCCGGCCTAGACGACAGGCCCATTTACAGACGGCCATACACTGTCCTCATCCACAGATATGACAATATTTCAAACTAGCAAAGTACCCGTCAAATGACGGGTCTGGAAGCGCGGGGTGGTTCGGTTCCAGAATGTCAGTCCCGTTAACCACGGTGGTCCTCTACACTTCGGTCACGTGGAGTGTTGTCCAGTGGTTCAGGTGTCATAGAATGTAATGGTCCCGATATCAGATGCCCGCTTCTTTTGTTCAGGGGACATCTGGTAACAGAAGTTCTGTTTGTCAGTGCCCGGCTGACCCTTATTCCGTCAGAATCTATTGTTGTGGGGTATCTCATATCGGGGAGCATGACATTCTACGACACCGGCATGACCGGTGTAACGTTTTGCAGTGAGGCCCGTGTGCCAGTGTGACATTACAGTAGATTGACGGAATAAGCGGCGATTTGACAATGGGCGACACACAGAGAAACAGTGAAGTCTGTTTCGCAGTGTGTTCGAACATGGGTGCAATTATAATTATAATTATAATTCCTCCAAGGGTGCACACAGAGAAATGGCCACACTGAAAAACGTTACACCTGTGATCCCGTAAACGTTATGACGCTCAATCCATGAACTGTAATCGACATTCGGAGTTAAGGGCCGCTTTGACAGGCGTTTTTATCGCGGCGATTTCAACGCTGATGGCGATATCGCATCCAAAACGCCCGTCAAAACGCCAAAAACGCCAAAGCGGGTGACATCACCAGCGAGAGAAAAAAGACATGGTAAAACTCGATCAACAGTCGATCGACCTATGGAGCGATGTCCGTTTTTTCTGAGCGTTAAAAAAGTGGCGATTATCGCGGCGATAAAAACGCCCGTCAAAACGGCCCTTTAGCCGGTTTGTCGATAACTCGGCCGTTCATCTGTTCGTCTTTCGGTGCACTTGGGGTGACAATTAAGGAATTTTCCAGAAGTTGAAATTTAGTTAAAATATTTCTACTTTAGAGCACAATTCCAGAATCTAACATTCAAACCTATATGAGTTTGTCTATCATATTGCTGAGAATCTATGGTAGCCGGTTTGTCGATATGTTGGCCGGTTCCGAGATATTTGTGTCATTCTGGAACCGTCTTTTTTAGGGACCCGCACTCTGCCCTACACCAATCGAACTCGGCCAGTTATCTGGTCGTTACCCGTCGTTCAAAGTGAAATGACGCGCGTGCCAATCACTGGCGTGGTACGTACGTCACTGTTTTCCTGACGTCACCGTGGAAAGACGTCAGCGCGCCAATCACCGGTGAGGTAGGCCTACGTACGTCACTGTTTGCTGACGTCACTGTGGACACCGTGGAATGACGTCATAGGCACGGAAGGGAAACCACGGCAACGAACAAAAACGCTTAAAAGTACCACTTTCGCAAAACTTTTTCAACGTCTAAGGCGCCAGAAAGCCTTGTCCGAAACGCAAGCTTCCCGTTGGTACCAAGTGTCGCGACCTTCGGGCGGTAGTTTTCGCGTTTACTTTCCTCAAAAAATCGGCCTACTCTTTTATAGTATAGATACTGACAGATTCAGTATTGCTTCTACTATTCAAAAATC
>NMRB01002708.1:25884-56359 GCA_002633025.1 Notospermus geniculatus
GCCCCGAGTTCGACACCGGCATCTCTCCTCGCCCCCCGAGATATTCATGAATATTACACTTCCGTCTTGTATATTTCTGATTACATAATTCGCATCATCAAGTGATTCACCCATATTCTGCCATAATTTCGTACGGGTTCCGAATTTTTTTTGAAATGCAAGTTAATTGTCTGGCAAATCGCGGCAACATATCTAATGGTTATTTCCACCCCCACTCGGTGACAAATGTGGTTATCACCCCCCCCCTCCCCCGACTCGGTGAAAATGTGAAAATGATGCTATTACAAATAAAATGAAATGGCCAGGGCCATTGTGCTCACCTCTGTGATAAGGCTCTGTGGTTAGTGTGAAACTGTGACGCTCATGGTGAATGTTGAAGGATCAGTACAGATAAGATAAAGCTGAACACACCAAGAAATATTTTTATGATCTGATCAGTATTATCAGCCAATGACATACACTCAGGTGATGGCACCCAGAAGGAGTGCAATTTCTGAATACAATGAATACAAGTGGTATTTGTGAACAAACTGCTTTCCTGTCTACATGGTCTAGGTCACAGATGTCAAAAATTCTATTTTTCAAGATGGCCACCTAGTGGCCACACGTGACGTTCGTTGGGACTGAAATTTTAGCAGGACTGTAAAGGATACTTGCATAGATATTTAGACAACATTGAAACATCGTAACATTTACTACTGTGAGATATGGCCAAAGTCACTTTTTCAAGATGGCCGCCTGGCAGCCATGTTGAAGTCCAATCGAACCGAAATTTGACATGTAAGTAGACGGTACCACGATACATATTTAGGCACGGTTAAAGCATCCAAGCTACCATTATGTATGAGGTGTGGGTCGAAGTCCATTTTTCAAGATGGCTCCCTGGCGGCCATATTTGACGTCGAATCTCACTGAAATTTACCATATGTTTATATGGTACCTAGATATATATATTTGACAACGTTAAAACATCCTACCTACTCCTATTTATAAAATGTGGGTCAACGTCCATTTTTCAAGATGGCTTCCTGGCGGCCATATTTGAAGTCCGATCGGGTTGAAATTTGGCGCATCTGTGCAGGGTGCCTAGATATATCTTCACACCAAATCATAACACTCTATGTCAAATAGCCATGAAATGTGCCACCAAACAGTGAATTTTGAACTTTGACCTCTGTGACCTTGAAAAGTAGGTCAAATCAAAAACCCGGGATTTATGTGATGTAGTCTCATCAGAGGAACCCACCATAAAAGTTTCGTGGTTCTAGCTAAAGCCCAGGTCACACTGTGGCGACTTTGGAGGGCGAATCCCCGCGAACTAGAACGAAATGGTCCATGGACCATGTGCTCACCCCTTTGGACATAATAGTGTAATGACAGAGAGAGGCATGTAGGGCCTACATGGTCCATAGGCCATTTCATTCTAGTTCGCGGGGATTCGCCCGTCTATGTCTGTGTGACAGGGGCTTAACAGCGTTCAGGAGATACGGCCGAAAGAAGGTTTTCAAAAAGCGCCCCCTACAGGCCAGAGTACAAGCAGCAGCGCTAAGTTTCGGTCCAGAGATTTTACCATAGGCTACCTAGTGTACACCAAATTTCAACTTTCTAACCCAAGCGGTTTAGAAACGTGCCACCCCTGTTAACGACGACGGACGACACACCATGAGAGAAGCTCACCTCACAGAGGTGAGCTAAAAAGGCTTAGGAATAAACGTAAAAACAATGCTGCGTGATTTTCCAAGCCTATAATGAAAGTAAATGTGAGAGTAACATAGGAGGACGCTGGCGGTAACGATTCAGATTGTCCGTATAGTATAGATGGAAGTTGGTGATATCGTGAACCCAGGAAACGTTCTTATAAAAGTACATCTACATGTATATATATTCTCATTATTGGATTTTGCTTTTTTTCTTTCACCACTGTTATGTTACATTTAGTCAGGTACCGGTAATTGTGTCCGCAGTGCATCGGTTCATATTCTGACCATTCTCCACTTCCAGCATGTCCAAGGTAATTCTGGGACGAAATTAAATAGAGGATCTAAAAGTTATTTCAAGACGTTTTTCAGGTGAATTGATTTCAATTGCAATTTTTGAACTGTTCACATATACACGCCATTCCGATGCTGAGCAACTGACGGCCATAGAAACAGCATTGTACCAGAAATTGACCGAGGCGAGGTACACCGTTGGCTCTACCTTTTGTACACTCGTACCACCGTGTCATCCTCAATGGTAATCAGGGAGTCATTTGTCAGCGAATGTGCACACAGCCTAGTTGCTCCGTGAAGAAGCTGTTTCGCTCCGTATCCAGACAGTTTCTCGTCTGCGAACCACGCATAGTACAAATTATTCTGGTTGCGAAAGCTGAGATAAACTTCGTCATAATCGGTGACTGAAATATCCACCAGGGAATAACCAAAGAAACCGTTATCACTCGACTCGATGATCAACTCTTTGTTTCTCCGTTCATATGACACAATGCCCTCTTTCCCCATGACGAAGATGTGTTTCAAGCTACAGCTGAGTTTGAAGGCGTCTTGGATGCCAAGTGACTCGTCAATTTGACACGTGATATCAAGTGTGCCATCCATGTCGAAAACGGAGATTCGTCTGCCGCCCTCTTTTGAGAGAACTACGTACTGGTAGCGTCCGTTGATGTCAAATGACAGTGGCTCGCGAACTGACAAATCTTTTGTCGACTTGATAAAGCCTGTCACGGGATGATAGAGTCGGACAGAGTAGGTGTTCTCGGTACATGTACTTCCATCTGAAAGGACAGCAAGATTACCATCCGGGGCAGCAGCTATGTCAATACCAACGTCCACTTGGAAGGAACGTTGGAGTTCACCAGTTGAGAGCTTGTGAATGTAGATATCCATACGCAGGTCGCTTGGATCGGTCGGTCGTGCACCGAGAGCAAAGGTATCGTTACCCAAGTTTGTGACGGCGGTGATGGTCATGGCGTGGTTCTCAAGCTCCATTCGTTTTTCATAGAGAAGTGTCTTAAAACTTTCACCTAATGGCTTCTTAGAGGGCTTCCTACATTCCAGTTTCCCCAGCTGAAATGTTGCCTGGGAAGGTATGAACTGATGAGGGTGATCTCTCAGCCTTTCATATGACTCCCAATACTTCTCAACATCAACATCATACGTCAGACCAAAGTCCAGAATCTCATCTTTAATCATGGACAACTTCTCAATATCCTTTGGGTGTGGCTCAGCCATTGTCAACATAACCTTCGCTTGTTCGATCTTCTTATCCAACTCGGCAATAGCAGGGACGGCTTCCAAAAGTTTGCTCACTTCGTCTCGGAGAGCGAATATCTCAAAGATCTGCTCCTTCAGGACTTCCTTCTGTTCGAGCGCATGCGTGATGAACTTTTCAGTCTGATCCTCGACCTCTTTCACCAGGATATCTCTTCTCTGAACCACGTCTGATGTTTGGATGAATCTCAACTGGTCTTCGAATCTTTTCACATCTCTCGATCGTCTTTCTTGCTCTTCTGTCAGAGCAGTTACCTCATCCACCACAACACGGAACTCTTCGCCAATCTTTCTGATGGTATGGTCTCCATGGTCCAGTAAGACACAGATAAAGCAGCATGGCACTGAACACGAGGTACAGTATCCATTGATCAGCTTTTGGTGTACTTTACAGCAGGCCTCGCTTCGTCTTCTAAGAGCAGTCACCACATGGCCTGCTGTGGCTTTGTTTGTCCCGTGAACTCCTTTGCAGTCAGGACACAAAAAGGCAGAACCGCATTCTTCGCAAAAGTGTTCGGCTTTCACGTCTTTGTCTTTGGTAAACTGACAGGCCTGGCACACAGGACCATCACCCTTCAGTAGGCTTTCATCGGTACAGTCTCTCTTTACTGCCTGACGTTGCTCCGTGTGGTCGATTCCGATGTCACCCTTGCCCTCCATGGAGTCGGGGTCATAATCTAACAAACCGTCCACACCATTTCCAGGGAGGGGACAAGTGGCCTGACAAGCTGGGCAACTAAAACGCCAATGTACCTCCTGGGGAGATCCTAGTTTCTCGATGAATGCGGCAAGGCAAGTTCTACAAAATGCATGGCGGCAGGTCCCCCAGACAACTTTCAACGGCTCAGTCGGAGTCTCAAGGCACATCAGACATGTGGGGTTAGGACCATTGTCCTCTTTGGACGCCATCATTCAGGATCGAAGTTATCTGAAATGGGAACACCCTTTCATCAGAAGATTATCAAGAGACCGTGATTCATAACAAGACCCTTTTTTTCGGGAAATCAGGCCCGCATGTTACATCACACATGTATTACATATGTACTTAATATATTCATAAAGGTAGACTGTTTCCGGAACATGTCACTTCCAGTGGTTTTGCCGAAATGAGGTTCTAGACCTTTGTAGGCGCACTGAATGTCATCCGAGCAGTAAGTAGTCGGCGCATTCTTTCACTTTAGAAGGTCAGTCCGCTGGCGAGGTCTGCGCGATCTTTCCCTTTAAAGCACTTGTAATGTCTTATCTCAGTCACGAAGGTTTACCACGTCACAGGCAAAACGTTTTACAACTGGGTGTAAAGAGCCCGGCCGGGTAAAGAGTCAGCCAGCTGCAGCAAACAGGAGACATGACAGATTCAAACACGGGGAACTGCGCGAAGCTCGTGACTGTGCCGGTGTAACATCTGCCAGTGTTCCCCATCTGTGAGTGTTCGCCTCGTATTGTCTGACGGAATAAGCGGCGAGTTGACAATACAGGACAAACAGAGAAACATGTCGATCTATCTGCCAGCGTTTCCCAAACAATAAGGGACACTCACCCACAGAAACACTGGCAGATACAACATTGGTTGGCGCGCGTTCAGCAGACCCAGGCAGAAAAAGGAGCGGCAAAGACCAATCTAGCTCGTTCCCATCGTCATCCCGTTCCGTTCCCATTTTGTGATAGTTCAACTTACATGTAGTTGATGGGAAGAATAGAGACTAGATGGCGCTGTGAGGAGTTTGATGGGAAACAGTCCAGAAAAGGAAGTCTCAACTCATTGCCCCGGGAAGTGCCGGGGGGCGCCCGTCACGGACGTACCCCCCCCCCCATCAGTCCAAGCTGAGCCATGTGCCATGCACCTTGTTCTTCTGCAGCTTAGGCCAGACTTTTTTATACCTTGTTTAGCGCACTTCAATTTCCAGAGATTTGTAGAGGTGGTCGGAAAAAAATAAAAATAAAAATTTATTTTCTCCCTTCACAAAAACATTCTGTAAAAAATATTCATTGTTCTAACCATGACATACCACTCATAAGACAATGATTGTGATTGGTCTCATAGTGTGGCTCTGTTCATGATGTTAGGTGCCGTGAGCTGATTAGACTACTCAGGCAGGAAGGGCGGCGGTCGGAATAAAAATAAAAATAAAGATAAAATTTTATTTTTTTTCTGTTTTGAGCAATTTTGAATGTCGGCGGGTTCGCTAAATGGTCCAAAATAAATATTTTTTTAATTTTGTTTTTGGAATTTCGGACGTCGGCGGGTTCGCTAAACAAGGTATAAAAAGTCTGGCCTCAAAACAAAATTCTCTTGATTGGTGCTCAGTCAAGGCATGAATGGGTCCCGTGGTCATCTGATCGACAGTTCTCGTATTCTGATAGAACTTTCCTGCCATTTTTGGCAATGAACGCGGCTGGCTGCCTATTCAAGGTAGGCCTACAACTTCGTGTAACATGCAAAACCAAAAATGCAAGCAATGTTGAGTATGATTCAAATAAAAAGAAAGCAAGTGGTTTCCTATGGCTCGATGTTCACCATGAATGTACGGGCGTGCGGGGATTCCCCATTTCAACCTGGCGGATTCCCCGAAACACTGGTCAGGCACAAAAGCCGAGTAAAATGGTGTTATCCTTTCATACCTATTCAAATGCAAGCAGGTCAGATACCGCTGTGCCCAACACTAGCTCGGACATGTACGATTCTGGCGTCAACGAAGAGACAGTTGTTCGGGATACATCTCGTCTCGTATTCGATCGCCGATAACTCCATGGCTAAATTTACCTGTTTATCCTCGTGTCAGACGTTTGAATATCCCTGGTTGGAATCTCGTCTGCCCGTAACCGTATTGCAGGAAATTATGGCTGAGATATGTTTCAGGGGGCTCACAAAGGCTGAGAGACGACGGCAAAGTGCCGTCCGCGGCGCATCGATTTGTAACTCGCTCGCGGATTCGGTTGGAGGAATATGTGGTTCAGTAGGCCAAGTGGCATCCTCGCACCCAGGGTCTTCTCAACCGGCTCCCCTTCTCGCGCTTGGTTCAGAGTGGGGGGGGGGGCATCGCCGGTGGAGTGGTCGGAGTGATCATCATCTTGCCGACTCCGACTCCAGAGGACTCTTTTGGGGGGAGCTAGGCCTACGTCATCAAATACAACGGGGTTTTCCAAAGAAATGGTGTTCACTCATTCAGGAGAACGAACAGAACCCGCCTGGGTGGTAAATTTATGTCTGACGTGAAAAATCCGAATTTTATTTTAGCACCTCGGAGTCGGAGTGGGAGTGGTAGTCGGACCATGTCTGACCTCGCTTATATTGAGGGAGGTAGACCGTAAATGACCTGAGAAGGGGTGACAGCTTGTCTTGTAATCACCATGGTGATTAAAAAACAAGCTGTCACCCCTTCTATTTGCAAGTGTGACAGGAATCAACGTCCTAGGAATGCAAGTCCGCCAAACAATAGTCCGCTATTGTAAGGTTATATTCGAATGGTCATGGTCTCTATAGCCATATATTCAAATGGTAGTATGTAAACATTGAAATGTTTCAAAAGAAACGAGCCAAATGAAACGACCCAAAATGATTTTAAAAATACGAAAAATCACAACAAACATACCAAAAACCTATATTATTTTACATTGTATGAATAGAGGAATGTAGATTACCCGATGCCTTCATGATTTTTATCATCATTTTAGCTTTTTCTGCGATTTCTTAGCCAGATTTAGGCTACACTGAGGGGAACGATGTCACATTTTCCTCTCGCCAACCTCGCACCCCTCATAATGGAATGATCGGAGTATGCTAATTGGTTGGAATGCTCATGGCTTATTATCTATTCAGAACTCGCATGCACATTGTGTTACAAACTTTGCCCAATATCAAAAACGATATATTTTGAAGACGTTTTGAGGCCTCACACAAATTCCTCACAGAAAATAACCATGGCGAGTGACATATAGAGAAAGTATATGATAAAAGGTGTTAATAATCGCATAGAGAATTTCTGAAGCGACGACTTCCATATTTGGGATCGGAGACCTTGAACATTGAATGAAGGGAAGCATGGTGTCATGTAAACAATAACAACACGTGTGTTTTGAACGGGAGACGTGTGTTTTGAGAGATTTTAATGCTATTATGCCATGAAAGTGCCAAAAATGAACTGGAAATAACAAAATTACACCGTTTCTGTCATGCAACTTGAGATTTAGCATGTTTTTGGGTCGTTTCATTTGGCCCGTTTCTTTTGAAACGTTTCAATGTTTACATACTACCTATTCAAATCCCTCGCTGAACAATAAGACCGGACTTTGATTCCAGGGGGACTTTGATCCCTGTCACACCTGAACAACTGCAAAAATAGTCAACACCAGTCCCTTAGTTATGCATGAGTAAAATCGCATACGAAAAAAAGTTGAGTCACCAGCGTGAGAACTCCACGGATTTTGGGATGTTTAAACCGGGCCCATTTCTTGGTGGTAAAAAGCTTTGATTTGATTGAAGTGTCTAAATTTTATAGGAAAAGTTATGACGAGGTCATTTATTCAGTGAAATGTATGAACATTGAATGAACAGCGAAAGCACAGTCTCACCAATTGAGGCCGCCACCCTGCCCTGATATACTCCGTGATGCTCGACCAGAAATCTGGTATCATCACTCACGAATACGAACACAAGGTCATTATACTCTTACCACTACTTATAACTTTCAACAGCTTTCAACATGTGTTGAATATTTAAACCTCCTTTACACTGTTATGTGTGTTTATGTCGTTCCACAAAGTTTTACACAAATTCACCCTAAAGCACGACACCCCCTTGCTGAGCAGGTCACAGCCGTTGAGTACAAGGCTGAGGGAGGTAGATCGTAAATGACCTGAGAAGGGGTGACAGCTTGTCTTGTAATCACCATGGTGATTAAAAAACAAGCTGTCACCCCTTCTATTTGCCGGAACAACTGCAAAAATAGTCAACACGATTAGGCCCTTAGTTAATAGCCTATGCATGAGTAAAATCGCGTACGAAAAAAAGTTGAGTCACCAGCGTGAGAACTCCGCGGATTTTGGGGTGTTTAAACAGGGTCTCATCAATAGAGGCCGCCACACTGCCCTGATATACTCCGTATGCTCGACCAGTAATCTGGTATATATATATCATCACTCACGAAATACGAACACAAGGTCATTATACTCTTACCACTACAGAGAGGACACTTGAATGATCGAGGCGACTTCACCACGGCTACGCACAATTACAGAAGCTGCTGATTTTCCCTGGCCTATGTTAAGGGGGGAGGTTACACGATTCAACTTTTGTTGAAAGAACGTCGTTGAAAGCTGCTGCCCCGTCTAAACATCCCTTTCAACACCTTTTACCAGGTCTTTCAACAGCTTTCAAAAAGTTGCCAGAAATAGGAACATAAAGCTATTTTGGCGACTTGTGAAAGCTGTTGAAAGACCCTGTTGAAGGTGTTGAAAGGGTGTTTAGATGGGCAACACGTTTCAACCACGTTCAACACCCTTCAACTTTCAACAGCTTTCAACAAACGTTGAATCACGTAAACCTCCTTTACACTGCTATATGTGTGTGTTCATGTCGTTCCACAAAGTTTTACACAAATTCACCCTGCTAAAGCACGAGACTTCCTTGCTGAGCAGGTCACGGCCGTTGAGTACAAGGCTGACCGAGGCGAGGAATACCGTTGGCTCTACCTTGTATAAACTCGTACCACCTTGTCGTCCTCAACGGTAATCAAGGAGTCATTTTTCAGCGAATGTGCAGACAACCTTCTAACTCCATGACGTTGTAGTCTTTCTCCGAGTAGAGAGAGGTGCTGGTCAGCGTACCACCCATAAAACACCTTTTTGCGCTCGTGGTAATAGCTGAGATAAACTTCGTCAGAATCGGTGACAGAAATATCCACCAGGGAGCAACAGCTGAAACGGTTGGCACTGCTCGACTTCATCATTACCGCCTCTTTGTTTCTACGTTCATAGGAAAGAAGGCCCTTTTCCCCAATGATGAAGATGTGTTTAAAGCTACAGCTGAGTTTGAAGGCGTCTCGGATGCCAAGTGACTCATCAATTTGACACGTGATATCAAGTGTGCCATCCATATCGAAAACGGAAATTTGTCTGCCGCCCTCTTTTGAGAGAACGATGTACTGATAGCGTCCGTTGATGTCAAATGACAGTGGCTCGCGAACTGACAAATCTTTTGTCGACTTGATAAAGCCTGTCACGGGATGATAGAGTCGGACAGAGTAGGTGTTCTCGGTACTTCCATCTGAAAGGACAGCAAGATTACCATCCGGAGCAGCAGCTATGTCAATACCAACGTCCACTTGGAAGGAACGCTGGAGTTCACCAGTCGAGAGCTTGTGAATGTAGATATCCATACGCAGGTCGCTTGGATCGGTCGGTCGGGCACCGAGAGCAAAGGTATCGTTACCCAAGTTTGTCACGACGGTGATGGTCATGGCATGGTTCTCAAGCTCCATTCGTTTTTCATAGAGAAGTGTCATACAACTTTTATCCAATGGCTTCTTGGAGGGCCTCCTACATTCCAGTTTCCCCAGATGAAAGGTTTCCTGGGAGGGTATGAACTGATGACGGTGATCTCTCAGCCTTACATACGACTCCCAATACTTCTCAACATCAACATCATACGTCAGACCAAAGGCCCGAATCCCATCTTTAATCTTGGACAACTTCTCAATATCCTTTGGGTGTGGCTCAGCCATTGTCAACATAACCTTCGCTTGTTCGATCTTCTTATCTAACTCGGCAGTAGCAGGGACGGCTTCCAAAAGTTTGCTCACTTCGTCTCGGAGAGCGAATAACTCAAAGATCTGCTTCTTCAGGACTTCCTTCTGTTCGAGCGCATGCGTGATGAACTTTTCAGTCTGATCCTCGACCTCTTTCACTAGGATATCTCTTCTCTGAACCACGTCTGATGTTTGGATGAATCTCAACTGGTCTTCGAATCTTTTCACATCTCTCGATCGTCTTTCTTGCTCTTCTGTCAGAGCAGTTACCTCATCCACTACAACACGGAACTCTTCACCAATCTTTCTGATGGTATGGTTTCCATGGTCCAGTAAGACACAGATGTAGCAGCACGGTACCGAACACGAGGTACAGTACCCATTGATCAGCTCTCCGTGTACTTTACAGCAGGCCTGGCTTCGTCTTCTCAGTGCAGTCACCACATGGCCTGCTGTAGCTTTGTTTGTTCCATGAACTCCTTTGCAGTCAAGACACAAAAAGGCAGAACCGCATTCTTCGCAAAAATGCTCGGCTTCCACGTCTTTGTTTTTGGTAAAGCGGCAGCTCCGGCACATGGGACCATCACCCTTCAGTAGGCTTTCATCTGTACAATCTCTCTTTACTGCTTGACCTTTCTCCGTGTGGTCGATTCCGATGTCACCCTTGCCCTCCACGGAGTTAGGGTCGTAATCTAACAAGCCATCAACGCCATTTCCAGGGAGTGGACAAGTGGTCTGACAAGTTGGGCAACTAAAACGCCAATGTACCTCCTGGGGAGACCCTAGTTTCTCGATGAATGCGGCAAGGCAAGTTCTACAGAAGACATGGCGGCAGGTGGTGACAACTTTCAACTCAGTTGGAGTCTCAAGGCACATCAGACACGTGGGGTTACGGCCATTGGCTTCTTTGGACGCCATCATCCAGGATCGTAGTTATCTGAAATGGGAACACCGCTTTATAAGATAATACCGTGGCATAGTGCCGTATGTACGGGTCGTACTTTCGCCTAAAGTATAGCTTAAAGGTGCGCTAGTTCGAATTGTAAACATTACGGTGTGCCACCTATTGTCAACTTCTAGTACTAACAAATCAGATAACAGCGATTCACAAGTTTTTGTTTGTTTTTGAGCGAAAAATCATAAATATATTTCAGTTACAAGAATATTTATCAAGATAGATATAAAAATAAATAACATTAATGTTTTGGTATACACGGTGCTGCCACCTGTCCCGAGGAAAAATAACTATTTGTTATAATCAACCATGTAAATAAACAAACCGTAATGTTTACAATTCGAACCAAGGGCGTAGGCTGGTCTGAGCCTGGGGAGGTGCACATTTTTGCAAAAGCGGAACTCATGCAGCTGGTGTAGGCATGAAGTTCACAGTAATGCTGAAAAGTAAGAAAGATGTGTTCTGGAGGGGGGTCTGGGGGTCCTCCCCCAGAAAATTTTGGAATCTGGATGCTCTGAGACGTGATTTCAGCACTATTCTTAGCCAAAATCTACACGATTACAAGGTTGATTTTTTCTGCTTGCCAGAGCGGAACTCTCTCACTGCTGTGGGAGGGTGCACGTGCAGCCTGTGCACCCCCGCCCCCCCCCCCCCAGCCTACGCCCTTGCGAACTAGAGCACCTTCAGTTTGACGTTCGCTTTGCTTGAAGCATTGAGAAAAGTCAGACTTAATAATGAAAGTTTGGCTGAAGTCCGACCCTGAGTTCGACCCCGTGCATCGGCCCTCACTTTGGACATAGGCAGGCCTTGGCCTGCATCACCTGATCACTCTCGCTCTGTGTTGCATATCGTAGGCCCTGCAGACCACTGCATGGAAGACTATTTTCAGAGCATCTCACTTCCGACAATTTGTGCCAAAGGGTCAAAATGCAAGCAATTCACAAGAAGAAAGCAAAGTTAGTGGTTTCCTTAAATCAATGGGCATACGTCGTATCGATGTTCACGATAAATGTACGGCAGTGTTGGGGATTCCCCATTAACCTGGCGGATTCCCCGAAACACTGGCCCGGCACAAAATGGAGTAGGCTGTTATTCCTTAATACCTATTCAAATGAAGCCGTATTGTCATGACTACACATTCAAATACTAACTCCACATTGAAGTCCCAAATACCAGTTTTTGCCTTTTTGAGCTCGTCTTGCGGAAAGGATGGTACACGCCAAGCAGGTCAAACCGCTGTGCCCAACACTAGCTCGGAAATGTATGATTCTGGCGTCAACGAAGAGACAGTTGTTCGGGATATACAGTATCTCGTCTCGTTTTGGATCACCGATACCTCCATGGCCAAATTTACCTTTTTATCCTCGTGTCAGACGTTTGAATATCCCTCGTCGGAATCTCGTCTGCCCGTAATCACCGGAACGCAGAAAATTATGGCTGAGATAAGTTTCTGGGGGCTCAAAAGAGACGAGAAATACGGACAATAAGAGCAGCCTTGCGCAAGTTATCGTGTGGCTCACCAAATCTACTCGATTTGCTGCGTTTTGTTGGCGCGAATCGGGGATGTAGCTCAGTGGTAGAGCGTCCGCTTTGCATGCGGAAGGCCCCGGGTTCGATCCCCGGCATCTCCACGCAATATTTTTCACTCCTTTTTTCTCGTTTTTTTTTCAAATTTGTCTCATCAAAGAACATCAATGCCTACTTTTTGCCTACCAATTTTAGATTAAAACGATTTGGATCGATATATAAAGCGACAACAGTCGCGTTGTCAATATTCGCCGTTTGTCTTCGAGAAGGATGTTTTTGATGATAGGCTTTCAATTAGAAGTAGAAGTTGACTTGTCAGTCAATTTGAAGACCGCCCTTGGATATTGAGATATTCGTCATCACGTGGTTCTAAATAGGCCTAGATCGATCACATGGCCCCCAACAGCCGTGAACAACGATTGCAATGATTTGTAATTCCTTCTGCTCAGCTCAGGTGGCAGCACAAGTCAGTTGATACTTGCATTGATGCCAAAGCCAGGGTCGGATCCAGAGTCGACAGAAAGGGGGGGGGGGCGTAGCTCGGCGGAGGTGGTGAGAACCGGGACCGCGGAGCCCAAAACGACAATTGACAATTTAAGTGCTTTTAGATGCATTTTCCTGGCATCTGAGAGCAAAGAACTCGAATTTTTACGTGACTGAATTTTTCTTGCTAAAAAAATCACTTGTCTGCCAAAAATAGGGGGGCGTACGCCCCCCACGCCCCCTGGATCCGACCCTGCAAAGCGACCGGTAAAACAATAAATTTCATCAAAATTTCACACTCTATTGTATTCGGATCTATACATGTATCATTATTCCTGAAACTTTTGGTGTGATACATCACATAGCCTACTTTTTGAGTGGGCCAGTATTATTTGCACAGCAGCTGTATAAGTTACAGCTCTTGGTTTACAATGTATGTACATGTTGCACTATCTGCCCAAGGTGCTCTTCAAACTTTGTCATCACTACTTCTGTAATTATCATTTTTCAGTGTGATTCCCATTGTTCGGAACACACTCACTCGGAATGGACTCCCGCTATTTCGGCCACTGTAAAGTCGCCGCTCGAAGAAACAAAGGGCCTGGACTGTATAACAAAACCAAATAAACGCCATAAATTGTTAAACCATTGGAATATTAGCCAAAATCCGTTGAAAAATCGTTCCCCTCACCGCAACCCGCCGCGGAATCCGCTAGTGCCGTGGAAACAAACCATGATGTGTCCGGTTCATGCAACCTTTTCGCGGGATCGTTAGTTTTGCTTCTGAACAACAGATGGCGCGGCGGTAAACACATCGGCTGTTCAAACCCGTCGACAGATGATTTTAATCAACAACCGCATACATGTAAATGTCTTTTTCTAAATCGCAAATACGTTTTTGCAACTTAATGTGGGCGTTCAGAGACATTGCCGTTTTTAGGATTCAAAATGTGCAAGAAAATGTTAAACATACGTCTCGAAAAGACTTTTTGACTCTTCAGAGGGAAACTTCAGCCGTTTGTTTTGTGCGGCTTTGTTTTGTTTTTGGTATTAATATCAGTAGTCTGCGAAAAACAAAAGAACATAGGCCTAATTTTTTTTCTTTATTTTCAACTCTTCCTGAATAAAATCCACCTCGGTGGCGCGCTCACCCGAAACCCCCATTGCAGGCTAACTCAAGAATTTCCCCGCTAAGCTTGCGCCCCTTGAGAAGAATGGGTAAACCCGGTCTGCAGGTTTCGTTGTCAGTTGAGTTTACGCCGTCGCATGAGACGTGACAAAGAGCTGAGGATAGCCATAAACAGGGATTTAGCTGACGGAACCGGAGCGGATTCACAATCTATAACATACAGGATCTTTATATTTCACTTTACTGTGTTTTTTGCATTTTTCAAAAAGTTGGTCGGCTCAAATAACTGAGTAAAAACTCGGATAATAATTCGAGGATAAATATTATTAACGGTTATGTGAACTCGTAATTGGTAGAGCTGGTTTATTTTACGCGTTGATATTTTGTTTACAAATCCGACGTATTCGGGTCTGCAGCTGAGCGAATTTTGGGGAGGACGAATTTCCTTATTTTGAGAATCTCAAAGTGGATCTAATGAGTGTGGTCACGTGACATCGGATATCTCCTCAGACTTAAGCGGATATTTAACAATGGCTAAATACGCTGTGTTTTTGACCCTTTGTTTGGGGGCATGCCTCCTCCCCCCGCCCCTCATCAGGGGAGATGTACCACCCTTTTCGTGTCCGGACAAGTGCATGTGCAAAGGGACATCTGTGGACTGTAGTTTCAGGGGGTTGGTGGAAGTCCCACGGGACATCGACGAAAAGGCCACGAGGCTGTAAGTATTGTAGATAATTGTAGGAAAATGATCGAAAAAATTATGTTTTAGTCATTTACAAAAATTAAGACCGCTGGTGGAACAGTTGATGAAAAAAATTAGGCCTATTTATAGTATTTGGTTAGACCAATCGTCTTGTATTTATTACAGCTAAACTTTTTTTCAGAAATAACAGAATTTATGAAATTTATGAAATGACAACTTTTTTTTCAGAAATAACAGAATTTATGAAATGACAGATTTTATGCGGTATTTCTCGAATTAGAAGATTATATTTTATTAATAGCATTTCAGTTGTGCATTAAGTATTCCAGGCCAAAATTCTAACGAAATTGGATCGCATATCGCATATCAATGTCTTTCCGTCATCAATGTACAATATATATTTAAACTTGTGAGCTCAAAAGTCGCCATAAGTTAAAGCAGCACTGGCACCGACGAAATATCTGGCGGTATCAAATTTAATCCATTTCGTTTTGCTCGAATATAAAGGCCTGTCTACACGATCATACATTTGTTCAAAACATCATCATACATTTGTATGATGATGTTCATGGACAGATATTTGATTGTGTAGGTTGTTTTCCCAACAAACTTGAACAGCAACCAACATGTATGATGATGTTCAAATTTGTGTGATGATGTTCAGGACAAAATGTATGATCGTGTGGACTGTTTTCCCAACAAACCTGAACATGTATGATGATGTTCAAATTTTTAGCTGCATGTTTCATCTTGCCAATGCAAAACATCCCANAACGGCCAAAAATAGCCTCTTCCAAGCTCTCAAATTGCTAATATCTAAAAAAATAGGCCACAATATTTGCCAAATACCACGCAGACACGGGTTTATTATACAAAAATCATACCCTACAAATTTCAGCTCAAAAGGTTATACCACAGCTGAGAAAATCCGCGAACATTAACCGTGACAGAAAATCAAGGATGAAAATAATGGTCACTCTAGTGAACCAAAAATGATATTGAGCTGTGTCGAGGGTGGGCCCAGTGACCCCACGCCAACATGTACTGGTACGACGTACCGCAGCGTCTTACTGTAAAATTATGAGTATGTACAACACTTACAATACAACTTGACTTTCTTGTCAAGTCGACATCTAAGAGAAATACTATTAATAGTACGTTTAAACCATCTGGACCCCGATGGGCATATGTCAGTCAGCAATGAATTTAGAGTTTACTCTAAACGGTCCAACGCACGTTGTTTTCTAACCAGCTGAACCCTGGTTCGAAATAGAACATGCAACTAGGCCTTGATTCGAAATTGAACACAGGCATGGCTGGAAGTGTCCTCGCATTTCAATAGGCAGACTTCTCCAACAATACCAAGGTCTGCCTGACAACCAAAGGGTCCTCCCATCGGGGTCCAGATGATTTAAACGCCGTAGGCCTACTATAATAGTAACATGACAATCTGGGGCCTGTGCATTCATAATCACTGAAGTCATTTCATAATCCCTAAAGTGATTTGAAATAGTCACTCCGTGATTCTTTAGAAAAATGAAAAGGGTAGTGGGAACCTATGTTTTGGTTCACAAATTATTGCTTCTCGCGAAATTTTACATGAAAAGTTTGTCCTAAGTAGATAGATACGCTGCTTCGTAATCGATTAGAGCATCTTCCTTTCAGTCTAGTAACGTCCCGTAGATCAGAGCCCAGTCGGCGTAGACAGCACCTGAAATGACCAGGTGCGAACTGTCACTCTCTATCAGTGTCACAGCAAACCCGCAAGGTACAAAACCTTTCATGCAGAAGTTAAATAATAAGTGAAAGCATAAAGGAATCGATGGTGAAAGTGCATGCAGAGATAACGCTGTAACGTGGGCAGAATGAATCAGGCAAGTCAGCCTTTTGTCCAAGTTTTAAGTCGTCAGTTTGGCTGCAACGCTAGAATTTCTAGTAGAAGTTCGTCCCACCTTCAAGGAGTCCCAGAGTCGGACAGATCTAATTTCTATCAGGTGTAGAGAGCATCTTCACTCTCTCTTCGTACCTTACAAAACTTGTTTCGCAATTGTCTTTAGAACTGTATTCTTAGCATACATGTAGCATAGCATAGCAAGATGACCAAAATGACCTTTGTAGTGTCTTCGACGTATTTAATTAACATTAAACATGCGCAGCGGCGGGCAGGGGTACGATACGGCGCGAAGTTTAACAAATAATGTTCTCCTCCATCCACGACGTCACACTAAACTTCAAACATTCCGCACACACATCAGTTACTCCTCCATCCATATAGTCCATCCTCAATTTCCAATCCAGTTTGAAACGGAGTCACATTTAGAGAAAAGTCCATCCTCCTTCAATCCTCCTGTATTCTTAAAGCCTTAGGTACAGTAATCATGTATTCGTAAAGTGTCTGGGTACCCTTTGCACCTGGAGCTCAAGGCTTGCCCGCCATTTGTCATTTGTTCTTCTGGTACATTTACACAGGTGAGCACATGGTCCATGGACCATTTCATTTGTACCTAACAGTACCGTACCGAACCGATGACCGATGTGAATGTACTATAATGCACGGGTATTCACCGCAAGTGACGCAACGAAAAGACTTTTGCAGCAAGGAAAGTCGACCTATCGCAAAGTACCGCACCGTGCCAAACATTATCAACGTCCAAACATAAAGATACGGTAACCTTCTTTCCGTTTCCACCTCGATTGTTTTGACACTGAATCGTGGTAGCTTCTTTTCTGTAAAGTGGCTGTATTACAGGGAATACTTAGAAACACAAGCGCCACTTCGGAAAGAAACGTATCTCCTGTAACTGAATGCACTCACTTCACAAACTGATGCTAAAACAGCAAAACGTATTGCATATTAGATTTTTCCGTCAGGGCCGAAGCTAAAGCATTATTGGCCCTGGTAAGTACGGAAGAGGCCATCTCAAGCTACTCATGTTCCTCACTTGGATGGGGTCTTTTACTTGCCCTGCAAAGATCATGAAGGACAAGGCACACTGTCCCATGCGACGGACGTGAAGAGCCGGGAATGAAATCCCACTGGCCAGGGCTGGATTCGAACCGGGACCTGCTGGCTTGCTCAGCAGAGGTCATAACTACTAGGCTATCAAGGACCCCAAAAGTACGTTCTTCAGTCATATCAATACATGTATTTGCTCGGGGTAGGACCCCAAAACTACCACACTGTACCGCCGTGTTGCAAAACCCAGAAGTCGAACGACGTCGCTGTTCTGTATATGGCGACTGACTTCCGGTTTTAGGATCAGTTGGCCATTAGGGTCTGTCTTGGGTTATGGCTTGTTGTCTGTCCGTCGGTGCGGCGAGTTGTCCGTCTGTCGATCGGTCTGTCCACTTCCTACTAACACCATTCCCCGACCCCGGCGACACGGTCGTTTAGATTTGCATTAGCCTTTGAATGCCATTTCAAATATTACACACAAGGCGCCAGGTCCTCCAATATGAAGTCACAGTCATGACAGTCGCTGTGTTGTGAATTTTAAAAAACGGATGGAAACATTACACACGAGTCTATTTAAGTAATATATCCCCGCCAATATTTTCAATATCTCTCGATACTACAATAATATTTATTTCATTACTACTGTAATATTTGTATCTGCCCAGATCGAGGGTTCGATCTTTGCCACTTTGAAGTCCGGCATTCGTTTTGAAGTCTAACACACCGACATTCTATATAACGCTAACTTTCAACTTTAACAACAACGTGTATTCGCATATCTTTTAAATTCCATTTCATAGAGCCAACATAGCATACGAGATCGTTTGTGTTGGCTTAACCCAGCGAGTTATTATATCCAATCTCTTGAGATCGCTTCTGGGTTTTTGTCTCATTGACTTTGAACACACAATGCCTGCGGGTTGAGGCACCTGCACGAGGCATGAAGTAGGGAACTCGTAGAGCTCATACAGTCTCAAGTAGACGGAATTCACTTTTTGCCATTCATGAAGTCGCCTGCCTGCTCCCCGAGGCGACATATCATAATGGAAGTCACTCATGTTGAAATACTTTCTCAGTTTGCCTTGTGTGCATTGATGGTATTTTTATCTTCCTTTCAAAAAGTTTAGAGACCCACTATTAAAGTGGCACTGTGTGCATGAGGTATGCCTCAGTATCCGTCCCCTTGCGGCGGAATGGGAAACCAACGTGATAAGACTGGTGTCTTGTCCAACCCATACAAAGCCAGTGGTAACACCTAGGCCAGACTGATACTATGTCGAAACCTAATGGCCTATACACACGATACATGTTGGTCCAACTTTTTCATCTGACATATTTGATCAAATTTGCATTCCGCCACACACGATCAATCTTATTCATCAAACATTCTTACAAAAATGGCTGCCAGGTATACAGGATGATGTCAAAAATTTCAATCCTCAGACAATAGAAGGGCGACTAAAAACTAGCAGTGAATGCACACGGTCAGATTTCAAAGTTAGGTTTCGTCCTATTTTTGTTTGACCAGTTCTGCAAATTTGTTGGTCCAATTTTTGTTGGTCCAATTTTGTAGTATCGTGTGTATTGGCCTCAAGCTGACAAAATGTTCCAGATGGCAATTATGTAGTAATTTTTTATTACATTCGCTGCCCAGTGGCAATTTCTTTGTACCTGATATACCATTCAAACCCTGAAACGTTTCATAGCCCCTGTCACACAGGTTTCAAAGGAAAGTACTCATGAGCTTTCAGGTGCCTTTCAAACTTTTAACAATACTTTCACTTTGATTTAGTTTTTTAGTTTAAACATATTTTTATTCTAGACATAATAAATACACAAGAATAAGGTTTGGACACAAATTCTTAAAGAACTTACAAACGTCCTTACCATTAAACTCCCTACGCAGTTGTGAGTCGCGCCCCTTCGGTTTACTCGCTCTCCACAACTGCTTAACTTGGATGTGTTCGCCGCGGTTGGTCAACAGATGGCGCTGAGCGAGTCGACCAATGAGAGCACCGAGCAACCGGTAACCAAGCTGGCCTGAGACACTTTTTCATTGGCCGAGCGGTTCGTAGCCATGGCAGCACAAGAACATCCGTTGCCAACGGGCCAAAGAGTTCTGAAAGCAGCGTGCTGATAGGCTGTAAAATTCGCGCCATGCCCTGACGCCATCTGTTGACCAACCGCGGCGAACACATCCAAGTTAAGCAGTTGTGGAGAGCGGTAAACCGAAGGGGGCGCGATACACAACTGCGTAGGGAGTTTACCTTACCATATGCCAGTTACAAACACTTGTCTTTGATGTCTTTGATGAAATTGGCGTTGGGAGTGAAGGGGTTAAGCAATCTAATAAATAGACGGGTCATTCTCCATCATTAAATGGTTGGTCTATTGTTTTACAATTAGCCTTTGAGGGCAAGTTCGTGCCGGTGGTAGTGATACCTACATCATAATTGCTTAGTGTAAACGGTTTACCGCAAAGCTTGATTCTGTAACTAACGAATTGCTCTTAATGTGGAAATTGCTAAATTTTCCGTTCGATCCCATTCACAGACTGTCATGGACCATGAGAATACTATTGTCGGTGTTTTTAGTTCATTTGCTGCCCACAAAACGCTTTATTCATTCTATAGTTGTATTCCCACCTATCCCAAACCCACCAAAACCCCGGGTGAACCCCGGGTTTCTTGCGCGTACACCTATTTTTGCCGTGCTAATAGACCGGTTTTAGACCCGCCGAGCTCACCGTCATTAGTTACATGTACAAATGAAATGTACTGAAAATGGGTGTAAGCGCATGGCGGGTTTTTTCAAGCCCGGGGAAGACCCGGGTCTCAAAAAAAACACCAATTTGGGATAGGTAGAACTAAGGCTTATGAGACACCTGTTTCAGCGTCCACGTACGTGAAAAAACACGAGTCTGAAAAATTTGTTTCAAGTGAGGGAGCAAAATGTGCTCTCTCCGACCTTCTGGTGGAAAAACGAAGCGAATTGTCGGTATTTTAGGTTGGGTCGAAAATACGAAATACTTGGTGGGTAGGCATGCTGAGAATGTCATTGGTTCTGAGTGCTCCATCGTCATCGCACAAAAAGTGTGTGGTGACGGAGGGAGCCAGAAGTGAGAACCCACCCCCTGACAGCTCATGGACGATGTGGTTAGGTCTAAGGATACTCGTCTAAGGTGATTTCGTAATGTGTACACACCGTGTACTGTGATTGCAATGCTTACACCCGATGACATGAAATATAAGTAAATACATGTATATTAAATGAAATATAGCCTACTTTTAGGGTTACTTTGAAACTGACACCGATTCTTAGACCCGCTTTTGCTCAGTTTATAACTCGATCGATTTTGTGATATTTTGCGTAACTCGCCCAATGATAATTACAGTTTACCAAGCTTAACCCGGGTGCTTTGTTTTTTCCTGTTGCTGCAGCCTCAAGCATCTTCTCTTGATAATTTTCAACCTGCATGCATTTTGAAGGCGATTCAGTTGTGAATAATTATAGATATTGGTAAGAATATTGATCCCACCACAGCATAATATGATTTAATAATGAACATTGATGTGTACATTGATATGTTAATCAATCGTCTTGTAGTATGCGGATATCGCTTCGGTTTTTTTTCATTTCCAATTGCGTGAACGTTCAATGTATGAAATGCACAGTAGCGTTCGTCCATTTCACCACGTTCTTTCACAGCCGGTCAATTCTTTTGCGGGACAACATCAAATAATAGGGAGTTTTCGCAAAGCCCCCAAAACACCAACGCGAACGCCAAACCCATTGTTCGATGCTACGAAGAGAGCACCGAACAAAAGGATAGACGTTTCCGTTGGCGTTTCGGGGGCTTTGCGAGAACTCCCTATTATTCCTCGCTCACATCCGGGTTTCGTGAAGAATTAAGCCTCGGCTAATAAATTCCTCGCTGACCAATCAGATTCCTTGTAACATCCTATCATGTTTTTGTGTCCTCTTCTCTGAGTGAACAGTACTCGTTACCAATAAACGCCGATTCGATGTCCTTTTTGAAACTCGGCATCGAAAAAAAAACCCAACGGAACTGGAAGAGATTGGTGTTGATTGAGGTGCACGTATTTTGACATGTCTTAGTGAACATATGGTGTATCCATCAGTTTGTCTAAGAGCTCCCTCTTTTGGTGTGCTAACGCTTCTGACAGTCCATGCAAACCGCTGTTTAATTCAAACTAGACCACAGAGTAGTCTCCACATCTGACGATTTAAGAGACTACTGTCGCCCTCTTGATTCTGGCTGTGATTCGTCGGAATACGTCCAATCAGAATACGAATCTTCTCTGATGACGTATCGGCGGCAGGTATTCCCCAAAGAAGCCAAGTTTCCAAGATGGCGTCTGGCGTCCAACATTTCTCGCTTCGAACATTCAGCGAGGTAGTGCAACGAATGTCAGCGAGATAAACACTCAATGACCTATCCCAGCGATGTTTTGTGTCATTAGCTAAACATCCTGGGGATAATCCGTTGAAGAAACCACCCTGCTATCTCATTTCGACTCCTGTAGCTTGCCGTTAGAGCGCTGCACACAGATGTACACGATGTAGGCATGATGTACAGGTCTGCTAACTGATGCGCGCGCATCCTGCCTGGTAGGAATTCCGACCACACTTCCGGTTTCGAGACCCCGACACCAGTTCCTAACGTGCTGCACGGTGGAACTGGATACCGGTTTAAATTCAAACAGGCGTTATCAGATCCAGAACATCGAAAATTGCTCCAACCTTAGACAATGGAGGTACTCCGAGCATACGTAGTATAGCTGCCCTATCAGGCCATTGATAACATAATTGAAATACTCAAAGACGAATGGTACTCGATATTACAGAAAATGTCCTGTAATTGGTCCTTTATGGTAAGCATACCGTCCTTTGATCCCGTTTCTATATCAGAGCAGATGAGAGGCCAGGACTCGAGTCCTGCCAACCTTGGCTCGACTATGGGTCTACCTCGGGTCTCCCCGAAAGGCATTCGGGCTATCTCGCTGATTTCCGTTACATGTCAGGATCCTGACAAGTATGGCGGCCGAGCCCTGTCCTCGTATTAGCAGAGCGCCTCGAAGACCGGGACCAGTCTAAAAATCTGAGGACACAGCCATTCAGAACCCATTCGTCTTCAAAAAGAACGAAAAAAATGAATCATACCAAACCAACTACATGTAATTCCGTTCCTTCACAGAGATGTCATAGTGTTTCGGTACAAATCCGACTCCTCGCCCATGTGAGGACGGTGTGGCAGGGATCATAGTCCCCTGGAATCTAGGTCCGGTTTCATTGTTCAACGAGGGATCAGGATACGGCTGTAGAGACCATGACCATTAGAACATAGCCTATCAGACTATTTTGTCCCGATGTAACGTTTTTGAATGTTCCCTATCTGTTAGTGTGTCGCTTTTATTGTCTGACACAGACTTTACAGTGAGCTTAGCTTAAGGGAAACACCAAGAAACATGTCCATCTACCTGCCAGTGTTCCCAAACAATAGGGGGAAGCACTGACATGCGGGAACACTGGCAGATGTTACACTGGACATGCATCCCTAGGACTTGTCCTCTGGTACAACGGTTCACCAACTTAAAGAGGAACTGACACCTTCAAATAATGAATATTTTTGCTGTTCCAAATGGGTATGACATCACTCTATTGCTGGCAAAAATTTGGTGAAAAAATCTTAGCTCGTTTTCAAACTACACACAAAAATGTATTTCTTAGAATTCAAATGTCCCGCTCAATTAGTGACATCACACCTAGAACCTTTCTATAGTCATCCAATAAGGCATTTGGAGCTGTAGGTCGCTCAGTTTGGTTGGCGAACTGGTCAGTTCCCATTTAACCGCCCATTGAGTCATTCGGCATGCTTCAGAAATTTATCAGCAGGATTTACTACATCCCCATAAAAAACAAAATTGCTACATCACCATGAAACCATTTAAAACGATGCTTTAAAAGCATTTTGGCGATAACTTCTACTTCAACTGTATCACACGGTTGAGTATGCTGACCAAAAGACGCGAAAATAAAAAGAAAGCACTCTACTCAAATGGATGCAGGAGGAATGTCTAGCTAATTATAAGACCACGGTAGAGGAACTTCACTCTAAAAGCTTTCTTAATTTCCTAGAAGCTTTCGTTTAGCTGTTCGACAGGTGTGTTGAGATATCGTTAGTACGGAGAGAAATCTTATGTCGCCATTTGCCATTTTGTCAGAGCCGTGTTAACTGTTGTGTTGTTATGTCTGTATATTCGCTTCCCTCAGTTTTCGCTGTTTTATAATTAGTTAACAAAATTATTCCTCAAGCGCCGATCTTGCGCGGCTATTTCGTCGAGGGTGGCCGATTAGTCGGTCCTTTTGCAGTGAATTCCAAGTTCAAAATTCTGTAAACTGTGTATATTTCGTGAGATCCCATACGATCATCGCACGTAGCTTTCTGCGAGCCGACACACCATAGCACCGATGCATTGCACCGTACGCGTATCATTAGAGGATAGGGAGTTTTCGCAAAGCCCCCGAAACGCCAACGCTGTATGACAGCAATTATTGCTGTCAGACAGCAATAATTGACTATCTGACAGCAAACTTTCGATAGAAAACTGTCACGTGGAGCGGCGCCTTAGCCTGGCAAGGTTTGGAATATACGCCAAACCACAGTCCCTTTAAAATAAGGTGTCTATGCCAACCCCCTCTGTGAAATGCTGCTAATCTGAAGCTATTTCGAAGCACAAAGCCAAACTGATCGGGCGGGTCGCATTTTCCTCCGTATCACCCTCATCCAAAGCTGTTAAATCTTTTGTCTTCCAACTCAGACGAGACAAAGCAGGCTCCTAAAGTGCATCTCACATTTAATCTTTTGTGGGGCGGGGTATTTGCTTTGGGCAGGACGGATCGTTTACACAATGGAAAAACCTTGGTCAATCAACTCCTGACATAGAGGATTATTGTTCTACGGTGATTGGGATTCACTTCTGAGATTTCAGTTTGTGGGAGATTCGTTTTTAGTTTTCCTCTGTTGCAGATACGTACAGTGTCGCAAGTTGTCGAAAAGGGTTCTTCGCGGTCGCTTTTCTTCGTTTACACTCCTTCAGGCCTGGTGGGGCTTTTTAACCAAACCAACAAACCGTTAGGCAGCGATTAC
The DNA here is from genome assembly GCA_002633025.1 of Notospermus geniculatus. NCBI lineage: Eukaryota > Metazoa > Nemertea > Pilidiophora > Heteronemertea > Lineidae > Notospermus > Notospermus geniculatus. The sequence goes on from NMRB01002708.1 coordinate 50,818, forward strand.
ATAGAGCTATACGGTATACGGACACGCCTGTTAACAAAGGCTTCACGAAACATCTTACACCCTGTCAAAATTGCGCACATGTGATTGCTCAGTCACGCCACAGACCCTCTTTTTAGATGGTCTACGCAGAACGCGCAAAGAAACCCTCATAACCCAGGATGGGTCTTAGGCTTGACATTGCGTACCTGCCCTTGAAACAAGGGTTTATTGGCACTATCATGACACCCTCAAAATAGAGAATTTTAGATATGACGTTGTGGGCCCTCTTTTTAGATGGTCTCTTTCCTGAAGTCTTTTTAGATGGTCTCTTTCCTGAAGTCTTTTTAGATGGTCTCTTTCCTGAAGTCTTTTTAGATTGTCTCTTTCATGAAGTCTTTTTAGATGGTCTCTTTCATGAAGTCTTTTTAGATGCCTGGTCTCTTTCCTGAAGTCTTTTTAGATGGTCTCTTTCCTGAAGTCTTTCTCAGAGGATGACCAAAACATCTTTGTTCCAAAAAAAGTTGAACGTTTATAGAAATGCTCCTTCTCTAGACAGAAACATCGGCATATTTTCGACACAGAATAAGTCCGGCTTGTTTTTACTTCTTTTAAGAGATGTGGGTAGGGCAGGCCTGCCCATAAGTTATTCACTTCCCACAAACTACACGACCGTCGTATACGCCACAAGTTTTCTGAACAATTCGTCCCCGTGTTGTTAAACTACTGGAGATTGTGATCACCTTGAAGTCGTCAGTCGAGGAATGTCGCCATCTCCCTATGACTTCATTCAATGATAGCTAATATACGGCTTGCTATGCCACCCCTCCACGCCCCCCGAGTCACCACACAGTCAGACAAACCTACCCCCATAAACCGACCCAATAATAAACGAAAGTGCGATTGTTCGACGCCAATATCATTCATAACTCGCATTATTCTGGATTAATGGCGTGACAGAACTGTACCCCAGGTGTCGGGGACCCACAATAGACGTCCCCTAGGTGTCCAGGTCGATTCCCAGTATGTGACCCCGTCGTATACAACACCGCGGATACACGGCGCGAATATAGCGCAAGATATCCGCAGCGTTGAAATTTTTTGATACTTGGACGAAAATTTTAACACTGCCATTGACGCTAGATCGCCATCTTGAAAATCTTGACGTCATCGTCGGCGGGCTGGTCTATCACGTGACGCGAACTTCTTTTTCGAAATGGTATTATTTGCAGAAAACAGTATTTATCTTGTCGAAAATGAAACAGAATAACTTTATTATTACTTTATATCTACTCCACCGATGTTTGTATCACTCTATACCTTTATACACCTATCTTCAACGATCTACATGTATATTGTAAGCGTAGAAAACGACGTGATGGGTAACCGCTTTACAAATAGAAGAATTTCTACTATTCAGTCCGCGCGCGCACTATTTTTCAAGATGGAAACCTAGCGTCGATATACTAGTGGTGATTTTCTCAGATATCGCCACCTAGCGTCAAGTTTGGAAATTCGCATGATCCTTTCACTTGAATACTTGATGCTATCAGAAGACACGATCTCTGATGTCGTCGAGCGGACCTGTCCCGAGAAACTTCCTCGAACCCACTTAAAAGTGTCCTGTCTCAATACACCATTTATCGCATGTAACATGTCCAAAAACGGACCATGATGTAATGATGGTTAATGATGGTTCAGTCTGGCGAGTAGCGCGATTGTGGACCTACACAGGCTCGTGAAAAGATGAAAATCAAAATTTCTATACCGTACTTTCGCGTCTGAAACGCCAGGCGGCAACATTCAGGTTCTGCCAACACGTATGTAGATTAGCATTGTGCTCTGTCGGCCAATGTCATGCCGATTTTAGGACATGCCTGTTGATAACAAACCATGCGTCCACCCCGTCGTCAGTTTCACATAAGTAAAAGATTGATTACACTACAGTCAATGTTGCCATTGTATTTAAGCAGTGACAGCCAATCGGTTGTAGCCAATCCTAGGCCTACTATAACCACTGCAAAAGGGGGTCGTGCTTCAAGTTGAAGAACCGACCTCTTGATGTGAAACTACAGTATCTTACTGCTGTTTCCCACGAAGATAGTGTCTCTACCATTCACATTCGGAACTTCCGAAGGCAACTGCTCGGCAATTTCCGTAGACACTCGCATTTCCTTTTGGACACAATTCCAAGGCAGCCATCTTGAACGCGCAAGGAATCCCTTCATTTTCTGTGGATTTGGATGCGGTCGCCTCATCACACCCTGCGCATGAACGAAATAGGTCACACAAAAACGTTGCGTTATTGATCAATAATTGGCAGATTGGGTGAGATATCGGTAAGTTTATACATGTATATAATATGCCTCAACTTATCCAGGAAATAAGGTTGGATATCTTAACAGGCCAAAATTCGGCCAAAATAGTCCCACGGTCGGTCACGTGGGTTTGTTGATAAACAACATGGCTGCCTTGGACTTGTGTCCGAGGTGAAATGTGCCGTCCAGTGGACAGATAAGCAGTTCGCCTCAGGTCGTTCCGAATGTACCATTCAGCCTACACATCAGAAAGCGTTTACATGTCATGTATGTTGTATTCAATCTGCGCATTACAAGTAAAGACCTACATGTACTTGATTTCTACGACACGACATCATCAGCGACCAAGCCTCCACCGTCCCCAAGTTTCTTCCACCACCGACAGAAAACGATTGCAAGCCAAGCACCGCACACAATCCCTCAGGGCGCCCAATTATTTCATCATACCACAGAACTATTGGCAATATCTGACATCTTGCAGTTTTTATCAAAAAACTTAAAGAAAACTTTAGGAAAATTAGCCCGGTGGAGTGGCTTCAATTAGAGCGATATCCCTTAAGAAAATTATCCTCCTCCGGCAAGATTCTTAAATCTTGTCATCGGTGTCTAGCTCACTTCAAAGACCTTTTTCTCATCAGTTGATGCGCTTTAAGTTTGCCGGTAATTGCTGTGAAGTCGCCTCCTGAAGTCAATGTCAGATCAATCTGGGTTCACCAGCTCTCAGGGAGCTGTCGTAATGCAACTAGGCTGACGTGGTTATAACTAAACTGTTTATCTTAACTTGCCAATTTCTGAGTCAACATTTTCGTTCGCCAGTTCGCATCAAATAGAAAGCATTGAAATCATTATAAGGCGTGTTCAAACTCCAATCCTCTGAGGTGGGAAAAATGGAAATTGGATTGGGTTGGTCAGTACAGGGATCTTTTACAAGCCTCCCAGTCAGAATTTAGGGCACATTTGAGCCGCTCCAGCAAAAGTACGCTCTTGTCACAGGTGATCATCATGTCATCAGTTTACTCAACTATTATCACTGCTGTCCACTACTATTGTCAACCTGCAGAGATGTACATTTCAGCTATTGTGTTGTAAGGCCGTTTTCCTCGGTTGTGACATGCGCCTACTTTTGCCACCGCCTCACATGTGGTCAAGTTGCTGCAACATTCTTATTTCTGCCTGAAACGTTAGTCCAGCGAAAATTCCCTTCAAAAATTCTTCCCAAAGAAGTTTGGTGATTTGGATATGAAGAGTCCTAGTATTGGAAATTGTACATATGATCTTTTCAACAAGTGACTGTATATCCAATGAATCAGCATACATGTACTAGTTGAAAGACATGTATTCATAACTTTGGCCACACATACTCTAAACTCCCACTTACCTGTCCCATTCCTGAACTCGGAAAAATGACTAAACCCTAAGTTGAAGATAATGGGGTGAGGGTATATGGTCAGAAAGAGTAATGCCCTGTCCACTTGCTTGTCCCACACTGAGCATGGCAAAGAATGACAGCGTGCGATATCTTCAACTTAGGATTTGGTCATTTTTCCGAGTTCAGGAATGGGACAGGTAAGTGGGAGTTTAGAGTAAAACTATCTATCCGATACCAAATTGGCCCTTGATGAGGCCAATTAAGAACCTCAAGTAAAATCAGGGTATACTTCTTTTGACCAAGACAGTGCATGTACATGTACATGTAAAGTTCGAAAAATATGCCGCAGGTTTTCACAAGATTCCAAAGTATAAACCCCTAACAGTGCAAACTTTGCTAGGGGGTCAGTCAAGGGTCATCGGATTACGTCATATGATTACATGTCCGTCATAATGATGCTACGAAAGTATTTCTTTCTTGTCATGTTTGAAAATTCCTAAATACCCCTGGGTATTTTTTATAACCATTAAACTTTACTCACGGTTTAAAGAAATATATCCCAAATTGATTAATTACGTTTGAATACCCTCTTATGCTCTTTAACGAAGTGTTAATCGGGGATTTCGTCGACCAACTTGAAGTAGGCCTACAGTCGAAACATTTAGGGCCGTATTTTAGAACGTTCCTTATTAAGGTCCACCTTAAATCTATTGTTCTCGATGGTTTAACAATAGACTTAAGGTCGACCTTACCGTTAAGGAACGTTCTAAAATACGACCATAAAGGAATCAAACCATAAAGGTTCAACTCGGATTTTCGCTCAATTCAGGATTTCTGCATGTATTGTTTGATAACATCGAAAATACACGATATTTTCTTACACTTTCGGTGTCCGATTAAAGGTATTGATCTCGGTAATGAAAGCTGAAAATTTCACCAACATCGGTTGGCCAGGTGATGAGATATTTAGAAATGAAAATGCCGAGGTAAGGGAATATTTGCACAAACGATGAGCGTTCAGGGTGATATTGAAGGTTTAGTACCAACATTAGTGGCGAGGTGTCTGTACCATCGATTCCCCTGTCGATCGACAGTCGTTTTTCCTCCGAAGTTGGCCGAACATTGCCGATTGCCATTTCGGATTTCCCGTCATGCATTGCATTTACACCTAATGGCATTACTCCTTTCTGGCAAACTCAGGAAGGCGGGGCCTGATGACTGCCAATCATCAAGAAGAACTGTTTACATTCTATTTATAGATTCTCCTCAATATAGATCTGTTAACATTACATAATAACAATTTGGAAGTGTGGTACTGCTGGCTGATTTAATGGGTTTATACAGGATTAACCTGCCCATGGTGGTTTGAATGGCAAAGTAATTGGACCTTAACTTGTGTGATTTTGATCCCCTTCACACTATGAACCTACGTTTCGGTCTGGACTTGGCAATAGGGAGGTTGAGATCAGTGACTTATCACGGATCCTTATCCATAATGGATAGAAATACAACGAGGACAATTTTGTCGACATTTTGATCCGTTTTCGTATAAAGGATCCATGATAAGGGTCGCTGATCTCAACCTCTCTAAAACAGATCGAGACAGTTTGTCCCGGTGTGACAGGAATGAAAGTCCCCCTGGAATCAAAGTCCGGTCCTTTTATTCAGCGAGGGACCATCACCATTCGGACATGACCTTAGCGGGCTATTGTTTGGCGGACTTGCACTCGCATTCCTGGGACGATGATTCCTGTCACACCAGCCATGTCCCGACAATGGGGGAGGATACATTATACAGACTAGCATATTGTACCCGTGGGCGGTAGTATGGAGGAGTGTGTTTTGGGGGGGGGGTAATTATTGGGGTTACACTTGACAC
>NMRB01002708.1:58507-92777 GCA_002633025.1 Notospermus geniculatus
TGGTGAGATATGCAGTGCTACTATAGAGAATAGTTCTTGCTTCTTGCAATCCATGTGTTAAAAGTTCTGTAATACGTCCGCTTTTCTTGCTTTTTGTGGGTACCTAGGAGCAAATATGATGGTTGGTGACACTTTCTAACGAATCAGCCATTAGAGCTATTCTGTGGGTTGCTGGAAAAGAATTTTGATATGCCCGATACGTGGCAGTGCACCAACTTTTTACCCCAGGAACATTTAAAATTCTACTATGACCGATAGCCGCTGCATGCTTTACAAAAAATAGCAGTATTATACAATAGCACAGTTCAGATACTGAAAAAAGGCATTAGACACCCAACCGGAGATTGGGGAAATACGGACGGAACGACGGACAACTGGACAGAGATGATGAGCGTAGAAAATTAAAGCCAACCAAAAAAAATCACGCTCATGTTTACCAGGAGTGGGGTTCGAACCCACGCGGACATTCGTCCATTGGATCTTAAGTCCAACGCCTTAACCACTCGGCCATCCTGGTACGACGAACTGTGACGAGCGTAGGCCAGTGAGGTGCGTCCTTTAACCAAGGATGTAAACTATCTTTGGCGAGAGGTGGCCCCGCCAGGTGTTTTTTTTATCAATTTTTTTATTATTATTTTTAGATGTTCTACCGTTTCTCATTAGTCGTAAAGACAATCCTACATCAAAACTTTTACTTAAAGTTACTCGAAATCTCGAATTTTAGACGCAAAAAATCTGACAAACTGCACAAAAAATTGGGAAAATACATGTAAGGCTCGGGCGCCCTCGGGAACCGTCATAAGAAGGTGCCCCGAACCTTATTTTCTCAATTCAGTGTACAGTTAGTCAGATTTTTTGCGTCAAAAATCGAGATTTCGAGTCACTTTTCATAACCTTAACAGAGCAGAACGCAGATTGCAAAGTAACGTGTTCCTACAACATTGTCGGTCCGTCCGTCTGTTAACAGCGTCCTCGAATCGTCCCCCTCCTTGTTCGTGCCTAATTGCAGTCATTCTCGTCAGGTAGCCAGGATTAACTGATATATCACCGGCAATTGATCGATGAACCCCGGCATTAAAGTTGTATTGCTAACAACGGGTCGGCGGTGAAGCAATGCGAACTGCTCACGGAACATGACCGTGAATATTCTATCGGTGCTGATTGCTGACGAGTGAAATATGTATCGGTGGAAATGAAGACTTCAAAATGCCATTCTGAAGCACACACGGAGTATTCAAGTCGAATGTCACGCTGGTTTTGTCGATTGGACGACGCCAGAAAGCTCTCGGTTGGTTGCGACGTCTAGAGTTCAGTGAAAACTGTCAGGAAAGGACATGAAGTAGGCCTAACTGATAGAGGACCGGGTCGAAGCAAAATGAAATGTTATTCCGCCGGCTCAGAACATCCTGAGAACATCAGGAGTTCTTATCGCTCGCTCCTTCGTCACCGCACACGCTCCCCTTCGTCACCTTCTTTGTGCACTCTTAGCGGAAAAGGTTCTTTGGTGCTACACCAGGAGAACCCTCTGATTTAAGAATCCTCGGGTTGTTTAAGAACCCCTAGAGGTTCCAGATAGAACCCTTTTCTGAGGAAAAGGTTCTAACTGGAACCTTTATGGGTTCTTTAGCGACCGAAAGGTTCTACATGGAACCCTTTCGGGTTCTTTACAGAAGGTTCTATATAGAACCCTGGGGTTCCCCTGGTGAGGCACAAAGAACCCCTAAAGAACCTTTTTGGCTAAGAGTGTGTGCGGTGACGCCTTTGTGTGCGGTGACAAAGGGAGCCAGCGCTAAGAACCCCTGATGGTCTCAGGATGGCCCAAAAAGTAATTTTAATATATGTTTATAATGAATACAAATCTTGTTATCATCATTGTCTATTATCAAAACTTTTAAAGTTTTTTAAGAAGGAAAAAGTTTATTTAATTCAAAAAAATGTTGTGTTTTTTTTAAATCTATTTCATAAGCAATTCTACGGACAGTTGGCATCATTCGCTATCATTTGCTGGCATTCATTTGTATTCCTCCGCTTGCTGTGATAAACTGTCAAATTCCCTACTCATATCGTTGTTTGCTCATGTCTTCCTCAAAAAGAGTCGCCGCCGAGGTAAAGATAATGCATTTGACCCTGTTGTATTCAGTACATGTACATGGCTTGCAGTCATTCTTTACAGGAATAACTTTGGCAAGGATCGTAGAAAAGGCAGTAAGTTCGAAAAACTTTCTTTCATCTGCCGACACTTTGTAACTTTTCGGATCTCTTTTAATTCAGGTGCATTCATAGTCGAATGGAATTCTTCAAAGAATTTTACACCACCGCGTCCTTGGTCTTCTCCATTGCTCTGAAAAGTCGATCCTATATTTGTAAGAAAGATTCGCATTCAAAGAACTTGCAAGTTCAAAGTCTTCAGTGCAATGTACTGCAGAATGCACTGGAGTCGTCATCAGCACTCTGTGATCACCCGCAGTCACAAGTACATGTAGGCCTGACTGTAGGCCTACAGCGAGTAGTTCAAAGTCTTCAGTGCAATGTAAGCTTACTGCAGAATGCACAACAGTCTTCATCAGGGCCCAGTTTCACAAAGAATCTTAAGTCTAAAGTTTGACTTAAGTCATCATGTGACCAGGTTTCCACAAATCAGATGACTTCATTTCAGACTTACGTTTTTTCTTAGACTTAAGATTCTTTGTGCAACCGGATCCAGCACTTGTGATCATCCGCAGTCACAACAAACTCAATAGCGAGTAGTTCAAAGTCATCTGTGCAGTGTATTGCAGTGTGCACAGAAGTCTTGGTCTACACTCGCTGATCATCCACAGTCACAACTAACTGTACAGCGAGCAGTAGGCCTAGCTCAAAGTCTTCAGTGCAATGTACTGCTGAATGCAGAGCAGTCGTCATCAGTACTCCGTGATCACCCGATACCTGCCGCACACGAGTGCAATTTTGTCTCCGACGTTGCCTCCATAGGAGTTTTTTTGTCTCAGCCTCCTGTATGTCACCGCACACGGTGCGTCAGCCGCCGCACACGATTGCAATTTTGCCTCCTGTAGATGCGGCGTAACGTCATTTCAAACATGTTTGATCTGCGTTGGAGGCAAAAAAAATCCGTCTCCGCCTCTGCCTCCGACCACCGCACACGATGACATTTGCACATAGGAGGCAAAAATCTCCATAGTTGGAGGCAAAATTGCAGTGTGCGGCCCGCTTTAAAGCCTTCAGTGCAATGTATTGCAGTGTGCACAGTAGTTTTGATCTACAGTCGGTGATCACCGCTTTTCAGTCAGAACTGTACGCGGCGAGTAGCTGTACGCGTGACATTAGAGTTACTGCACGATAACAGTACATCCGTGAATTGAAATGGTTTACAATCCTTCTCAATGAGGTGACCACAAAGCCCTCAGCCTCTCCATAGAGTTATTATCGTAAAGAATGTCTCCTAATGCACATCTAAGAGACAAGCACCGTGTCGAGTATCAGAGGTCCTTTTCATGTATTCATTCTAATCCTATAGGCAGCGTTGCTCATTGTTCCTGATGTGAAGGCGATTGGACGTCGGTTTGTTTCTCAAAGTCGACCTTGACAGAGGTCATGACATCGCCCAGTTTCCGTGTGCAAAAACAATGTACACAATGTGTGGAATATCATGCACAATGTATGGAATGTTCATCCGGTATTTGGTGTGTGATTCTTTTCCGGACAAAACAGCTACCATTATTATTGATGAAACCTTTAACTGTTTCACTGCCATGGCAATATCATTAGAATTAATGGACCAACCAAATCTGAAGATCTTACAATACGATGTATTAACCTTTCCAACAAAGATGGTGGCCTACTAGTTCTCCCACATGACGTCTTGGCCATTCACTGTCCAAGTATGACATACGTAACACTTCCAAACGCATCCACTCAGACAATTATTTTACCTAAACTTTTTTGTGTGCCCATGGTCGCATGACCAACTTAGCGTGCCAGCGGCCATTGAATGGTATTTAAAGCTAGTTCTGACGTCATACGGTGAGAACTGTGAGACCGCCATTTTTTGGGAGAAGTCTATATAATCAAAGCTTCCATATTTCAAATTTGTCTCTATCATTTCCAGATCAATTGTTTAAATATCAGGGTTTCTGCCAGCGGGGGGTACGGGGGTACAAATCTCCCCCATGGCTTGAAGTAGGGGGGTATGTACCCCCCTTCTATCTGCTGAGCAATGCAGAATTCTTCTTTCAAATGTCAGGAAAATGCATTTTCAGTGCTTAGAAAAGCAAATTTTTCTGAGAGAGGTCCCCGGAGCCCCGCCTGACGCCCCACAATCTTGTACCCCCCCCTTCTTTCAATTTCTGGCGGAAACCCTGAATATCCGTATATTTCACCCCAGATGTGAAGACAAACTGTCGTTTATTACATTTCCACATGACATCCGTTGTATGAAGCGGAATTTAAAGTGAAAATAGTAGCAATCTTTCCACTAACTTCCGATGACATTTTCATGAGGAAACAGAAATGACGTTGGAGAGCGATTGTAATATACATGTACACATCTTCAAGCGATGTAATGTACACGGCAGCTAGCGTCATCCAACCTCGCCTTTACATCCTCTAAGGGGCCGTCTCAAAATTGTTTTGATGCCAAAAAAGACGAAGTGACTTCGTCTGGGGGGAGGGGGTTCTCAATTTGGGGAAGCCCACTTCATCTTTTTTGAAAAAATTGGCATCACACTTTTTTAGAGGAGAATGACTTTTTTATATGCTTTCTTGGTTTACTAGTGTCTTCACATGTTTTTCTTTATCATCTTTCCATGCCTACCGTCCCTACATGGATGAAGCCAATGTCAAGTGCCCACTTCATCTTTTCAAGGGGGGAGGGGGTCAGGGAAAGATGAAGTCACTTCGTCTTTTTTGGCATCANGCTTACATGTACGTCCTCCGACGTTAGTGTAAAATGTACTATGCTCTATCTGAATATATTAGAGCTCTGCCTGCAGTTTTTTCAATATGTGCTGAAAACTAGGTCTTAATTCCCTAAAGTACATGTACGTACATCAGAAAAGCATTTTGGGACCTTCATGAGGCTATGAGACCTCTACCTGCACTCTCCTAACACTTTGAAAACACCGCAAAATTCAATGCAGATGGGCTTTTAAAGGACTTGGATTAAAAACGTTATGATTGGATTATTGATTTCATGGGAGCCAATAAAGATGCTTGTTACTGTGATTGAGCCAATCAGATCTTTCGTTCTGTTTTGCTTATGACCAGTCGTTGGTGAGATGGTTTGCAATGTTGCTGCATGGAATGAGAAGCAATAAACACAATCGACGGATGGAATGCAGAATTTGTCTCTTTGTCGTCTGCCTTGTGGCATTGGGGAGGTTTCGAAATCAAACGTTAAACCAAAACTTTACGACAACGTTATTTTTCATACTACACATTAACCAGATTTTGCATTGCATTTTCGGTACAAAAATAACGTTGTCGTTAACGTTTACGTTTATCGTTTGATTTCGAAACCTCCCTATACCTCTTCACCATTTCTGAAAAATGAAACAAAAAAAACTCACAGTTAGTCTGTGTCTGTCTTCAAAACTTTTGTTTTCTCTATACTTACAATAGCTACCATTTAGGTTTAGGATATCAAAGCCGACGATAGGCTAAGACAAAGTACGGCCAAAAAGGATACGTAACCTTTCTTTAATAGCAATGACAAGAAGTCATACGTAATTTATAAATATATTTACATCAAAAGTACATTTTATCTAAAAGAAGTTGCAGCCACTGTTGAATCTGTCTCTGATGTTCTTAGTAACCCGAGACGTATTGAACTTCACCTGCACGTAATGCACGTCTTTTGAAATGAGACGCCATTTTGATTTTTGAACCGTTTTCTTGTGACCTTCAGATGTCTGTTATATAAAGAAAGTCATTTGAGTCTTGCGGTGTTTCTTAACCCTTTCGTCCCCAAGTCGAACTTTTCGAAAATAAAAATAAAAATGGAACCTCCCTCAGCTGACCCCTCTGCCAGGTGTGCAAGGACTGGTTCATACTTTCTCGCGGAACGTCAAGCGCATGAAACTGATCGCAGGTTTTCACATTCACGCCTTGCCGTGTTTGTTATGTTTGAGCGCTCATGCTCTTAGTACAGGACTTACTGAACTTCCATAAATTGCAATAGATCCGACTTTGAAATAGATTTGACCATTGTAAAGCGGCCTATCCACGTGCAATATTATTGCACAATATGAGGATCAAAATGGGCAATATTATTGCCAATCTTTCTCCCATCCATTATGCCAGAAGCACATGACACCCATTTTGGGCCCCATATTGTGCAATAATATTGTACCGTGGAAAAACCGCTTAAAGTCCAAGTCAACCTTCATTCAACATGGGCAAAGTGCCAGACCTGTGAAACAGATACCATATGTAACCACAATGATTAGACCACAAACCACAGTATTTACCAGATGACTGAGCACAACCTTGGGTTTACAAAAGGCTCATGGAAAGTGAACCAAGTTACCCAACATATTAGGTAACTGCGACTTGGATTATTTACCACTGACCTGTGTATTCAAACTTGTTACTTTGCCCATGTTGAATGAAGGTTGACTTGGACTTTACCTTTTTGTTCACTCCCACCTTTGGCCATGTGTAAATTCTGGGTTTGCCATCAATCACTCCTCCTCGGGCAATCAAGGTGTTCGGTTGTGTGTGGTGCTACAGAGTGTAGTGTGCACCTGTCAGTTTCCTCACCAGGAGGACACCTCTATTGAGAACACCAAAGTTCAGCATCACACTGGTCATTTCTATTCATTTTGGCCTCTGTCGTCAGGACATCCCTCAATCCAGGACAGCATCTGACAGCCCGAAGATGTCCCTAATAGAGAGGTTCCACTGTATGGAAAAAAAACCTTCGAAGGCACCGTGAAAACAGTGACAGGTAATCATTATTGGAAAGCTCTACGTGAGCACTTTCCAGAGAACACCTACGTATGTGACATTGGGTCATATGAATAAAGACTATCAAATGCTTTACCTTCAGATTTGTACAGCATAGCCTAGTGCATTTGTATTGCAGAATTCAAGTAAAAGCATTTACTAGTCTTTATTCATATGACGCAATGTCTCTATGAGGTTTTAGAAGAATTTTAAGTTGTTTTGTTGATTGCATAAAATTGCCACCGACTGTTAGTGTCAGTGGGAAGGTTAGTGGTTTGCGGTCTCTCGTAAGGCAAAAAGCCTTTCGGCGACGTGTTCACGATTTTTTGCCGTCGCTACTTCTGAGCCGAAACTTATCCACGATACCATTTCTGCTGCAGCGAATGTTTCTTGATCGTCAAGACGGTGATGTTGATCTCCCCTCCTCACCATTTCGTCAGATAAGCCGCCAAGCTGACACTTACTTCAATAGCTCTGTCAGGCTTCAAAGCCAGTGGCTGCAGTTCATGTCTTTGCTGGTATTATTGCGCTGGTTGCAGACAGCTTCTGTTAACACGGCTATAAAGTGGACGCTTGGATAACTAAAGTAATAGGAAAAGGGAGGCTGATTGACATCTCGGATTATACCTTGATCCGAAATAAGAGTCTGGCAAACCAGAAGCGACTGCTTGTGGTAGGGCTAATTTTGATTTGTGGTTATTTGGGAAGATAGGTTCAGAGGCTCATGTTGGTTGTCGTTGAGTTCAACGTTGTCAGTTGATCGGCTCAAAACCTCCTTCGATGATTGTCGAGTTGGGTTTCTGACAAGAGGTTTCTGGTAAACCCCGCAATTTCGTACATTATTATGTGACATGTAATTGGTAAAATTTCTGCACCTGAAGACGGCACGTACTAAACGAAAAGGGTGTAAATGTCGTCTAAACGTTCGGGATACCCAGTACCTAGGGTAACGGCTGCCTGTAAGGGTCAGGTTTAGGGTTACATGTAGGATTAGGAGTAGGCTTTGGGGGTCACGGGTCGGAGGCCAGGTAGGCCTATCAAGGGTTGTGGGATAGGTGCCAGGGATTAGGATTTATAGTGGACGACATTCACCCCTTCAGCCCTACTAATAGGCCTCAATGACTGTAGAAAACTTGGACTAAGTTTAGAATCCCAGATCGGAAGTGACGTTACTCCATGGCACACAATGGAAATCCTGCTGTACAATGCGGCTTATTCCGTCAATCGATGACCTTTTTTGGGGGGCACCGATCGGGGATTCAAAACTCGTTCCAAAACTTGCTGTACTAAAATAAACCGTGTAAGATTTACTAGGCCCTTTCACTTGGACGCTTGCTTGAACTTTCCTCAGAATTATTATATAAGTGCAGGCCACACGTACAAGTGCATACATAAATGTACACACACATGTACATTCAGGTACATGTACTTCTACTCTATCACTGCATCATCGCTTAAACCCCCTGGGTAGTTTAAAATAGCAATAGCATAGACAATATTACAAAATAGGAAATCTTGCCCGAGGGTATACTACATGTGGTAAAGTTTGCCATAATTGATTAAATTTTCACTAAACGATAATCACAACAAAAGATATATGTATGGAATGTTTCTGGAATTCGTTTTTCTCCTCGGGGCTTCGTCACGTTTGAGATCCTTAGTAAATTATGTAATAAACCTATAGTATAGACCGTCGGGTGTTTAATAAGAGATTATCCAGTTAATTCAGGAAAGAATTTCGTAGGGCCTACATTTTTCGAACGTTCGTCACTATCCTATTCTGTGTGCCGTTATTTGTTGACCAATCAGAAAGAGCCATTAAATTTTCTCCGGTGTAGCTGTCAAAGTTATAGTCCGAACACTGCCTCCTGTTGCTCATTTGCAGAACTGACGGCCGCAACAAGAGTCAGATGAAGCCTATCGCGGGGGGTCTATTTTGATTGGTCCGTCCATCTCCAGGTCGTGTTTTGAATACATTTAGTGCACGGCAATCGTATCACTTGACAACGCTGCTCTCAGGCATTTTACTTGCGGTTTCAACCAGCTACACTCGCAATCACGCTCTCTGTTCACTCTTAGCCAGACAAACATTAAGAAAACCGCAGTTTGTTATCAAAATCACGAAAAATATTCCTCTCGAAAAGCCGAATCGGCGAATGCACAGCATCGCCATCTTTACAGTTTGAGGTCACGTGATACGGGAACCACCAATCCGTGATCTGATCATGCTGATGACGTAGAACCAAAATCTGGTTCTTCGTTTACTCATCATCTGACTCTGTATTGCGTCCAGCATAGGCTAAAAATAGCAATACGAGTCAGACGTTCGGACTATCAAAGTTAATGAAGTCCACGATTACTTCGATTCTGGCCCTTGCATGTAGGATGGAGAAATATTTGAAAGAAACTACATGTACGCGCGAAATAGTCAACCACGACCACAGAGAGATCGATCGTATCAATAAAATGAATACCGTGCAGTTGTCAGTTATGCTATCCTCCCGAAAATTGTCGTCGGTGCCACAACACTTCAAAAGTCGGTTTAAAATGTTGCTAAAAAGGTGGTTCAAAAAGAGTCTTGTCATATCATTTGAAACGGCCTATAGCTTCGATGATCCAACATTCCCCGGAGATTCTATCAACTTAATAGTCTCTGATCGCATGGCAGGTCCTTTCATGATCTCTCCGTAAATATGCCACATTTATTTCTTTAACCAGCAGGTCTGTGAGTCACTCGGGGACAGCACACGACCAGAAAGATCAAGAAAATGATATTGCTTGTGAAAAGTGTGGACTAACGTGGCAACATCTACATGTAAATTTAGTACACAGAAACTGACGCACACACACACGCACGCACGTGTATCTTGTGTCGAATTATGCATGTTGTTGGGTATGTTTCAAAATTGGTCACCCAAGAAAATGGGGCAAAATTTAACTTTGGCACAAATCTTTGTAATCATTTCATTGATTTTCCAAAAATAAAATGTAGTATTTGATAATATAGACCTTTTAACTATTAGTTTCTCCATCTGGGATGTACAGTGTACATTCATTTGAAGGAGGGTATCACAAAATATTGAGCTTACCAGCAAAATCTATCGTTCCGTCCGACACCAAAACTACTTTCTGCTGTCAGACTTTAAAGGGTTAATAGATCAATTAGTTTGCAGTGCCATAATTTAGAGCTCCGTGATACCTAGATCTGACATGAATATTGTAGAGTTTCAACAAAAATTTATAAGGCGAGCGATGAATTTTTGGTTTCAAGAAACAGCCTTTCACCAGTAGACAAAAGAATGGTGAAAATTTTCTGGTGTCGGGACACTTTTTGAAACACACCCACTTCCTAAATGCTCCCACCTCTTGAAAACAAGTTATTCCTGAAAGCAAAGGCTTTTGGTGACCTTAGAACAATGCTTACCAACGCAAAGATCGACCAACATTTATCTAGACGATATCTCCTTCAAAAACTCCTCCATTAGACAGCGATAACGCCAAAATAGCACGGACACTGCTTCGTACAGCAAGCTCTCAACCACATTCCTACATTAGAACAGATCACATACTGTATTTTTTTCGTCTCATTAGTGACTCCAGACAAATTTCTTTTGCGAACATCATCAAATTAGCCAAATCATCCGTATCTGATTTCTTATTTATGGGTTTATGGGAAACAATTGCTGTGTATCAAAAGACAATCCAAGCTAATTTCCCCAAAGTACTTTCAGAGACGTCGTATGGCATTGCTGAAATTGGATGCGAGACTACGTCATCTGATTGCGTCACATTCACGCGAGATCTCCTCTACAGCGAGAATTCCTTGTTTATGCTAGTGCTGTAGACACACCTTTCCAACAAAGATGGCGGTCTAACAGTTCTCACCATATGACGTCAGAAGCTTAATACCATTTAATGGCCGCTGGCATGCTAAAAGCTGGTCAAGCGGCCATGGGCACAAAACTTTTGATAAAATAATTGTCTGAGAGGATGCGTTTGATCATGCTTGGACAATGAATGGCCACGACGTCATGTGGGAGAACTTGTAGGCACCATCTTTATTGGAAAGGTCTATAGTACTGGTGAACCTGACCACGTGATTTCGTTGCGTCATATTCACGCGAGATCTCCTCCAGAACGAGATTTCCTTGTTTTGGACAGTTCTGTTGTCTATGAAGATACTTTTTCAGGCCCGTAGCAGCCGGGGAGTCCAAGGCCCCCCCCCCCCCACTTTCTTTGCCAAAAATACCTTGGCCCAAATGTCCATTTTATATGTCCATATTGTTGCTCTCATATGCCAGGAAAATGCATCTAAAGCACTTAAATTGGGCTTCACTTTCTGGCCCTGACCGCCTCCGCCGAGCTATGCACCCAACTTTCTGTCAATCCTGGATCCGACCCTGCCAGGGACCCCCCACTCATCAGAGGGCTGCTACGGGCCTGTTTTTGCAAGAAAACCAGCAACAGTTGTTAACCCTATGCAGACTTCTTGCAATTCAGCTTTCAGTAAATGTGATAGGGATTTGTCGCTCTTTATATCGACTGATCAAGATGGACTAGGCCGTGCAAAAACTGACATCGCCTGCACATAAGCGGTAACAATATTAACTTTAAAATGTTTCGCATGATTCGTAAGGTACATTTTGAACCGCATCCACAATAAGGTGTCCTACATTCGCCCATTACAAACTTTCTTCTTTTGATTCAAGGCATGTAAAGTTGGGTGGTATTTCTTCATATTGTAGGCCAAAGATTTAATGGCCCTTTCATTAGTGAATCGGCAATGATATTTGACAAGAAATATTAAAAGTGAACTCCATTTAAATCGGCATTCATTTTTCTGTTGAAACTGTCTTCCGATTGACAAGCCTAGGGGCATGCGGTTTGACTCTCTAGTTTATTCATCTCATTCTTAACTCACTTACAAAGCTCACACAATCGAGCTGTCTATTTAAGCTGTTTATGTGCCTGTGGGTTGAAATTGCTTAAGTAAATACTGGCGTCCAAAGATATCAGACTGATTCACATGCTATATTACACTGTTAAATTCCATATTTTTATCCGCGAGTGTTCATTTTTTTACCCGATCATTGTTAGGACATTTCATGAGCCATTTCTTATCTATAAAAGGTAGACTTCAGCTTTTCCAGTCGGCTTGTGTCCCCCGGAAATTGTCAACGACTTTCAACTTTTACAGCTCATAACCTATAAGAGACGTCTAGATCATCAAGACAAACGCCAACGTTAACTACAATGACGTCACTATCAATCCATTTACTGTGTCAAAGTAAATACAATATAATAGCTTGTGGTATCAGCAATGACGTTTTATTATCGTAAGCGACGTTATTGTTAGAGAGGTTAAGAAATCAGACGACAAACGTTAACTTTACGACAACGTTATTTTTCGTAGTACACATTCACCGGATTTTATATTGCATTTCGGTATAAAAATAACGTTGTCGTTAACGTTTACGTTTATCGTTTTTTGATTTCTTAAACTCCCTATTGCCTTAATGATGTCCGATACATATATCGTCATAATAGTCCTTCAATTCCGAAGTCTTGCTAAACCAAGCTTAAAGTAGATTGCAAACTACATTGAGTACATCCAGTACACTTCCTCCCCCTGAAGTCATATCGTCAGCGTATGTCTGTTTGGCTTAGTTTGGCGGTATAGGGCTCGTTTCCACCAGCATATGGCGTCGGCGTCGGTGCTCGAATCACGTCTATGTTGAGTCCATTGACTGTTTCAACCGCAGTTTGACGCTGACGCGAAAGTGCGGTTGAAACAGTCAATGGACTCAGAACTGATGCAAACGCCGACGCTAACGCCATATGCTGGTGGAAATGAGCCCCCTACTGCGCTTTTTACAGTTTTTATCGACAAGAAAGTTCAGTACATCGAGTGTTACATGTATATTACAGTTTCGCGTGCAAAACAGTCAAGAATGCCGTCAGAAAGTGGTAATAGTCCTTCTTTGGTGTGAGAAACCCGGTTGTTTGCTTACGTTTACAACGCCTTACTTCGACTCTACTGTACGTTTTCTCTGAATTGTAAATGTAAATGTATTTGCCTACAAATCTGAATCTGACTCCCTCCACAATTCTCTGTCACATGGAAAATGGGTCTGATCGATGATCGAACCCGTAACCTCAGATGAGACAGGCGCCGATGCTTTTACTCCGCCACCACTCCTTGGAGGAATGGTACTTGACAAGTATAATTCCTCCAGGGCCACTCTCACAGCGTATTTACCCCTTCCCCCGTACCCTGTTTCAAGTTTGTAGGCCTAGTATAATTCCTCCAGGGCCACTCTGACAGCGTATTTACCCCTTCCCCCGTACCCTGTTTCAAGTTTGTAGGCCTAGTTGTGCTGAAAGTGAAAGGGTAAATGTCGTCGTCCTGGGTATATACAAAGATTACCCAGGATCTCAATCTTCACTAAAACAATACCCTGGGTGTACTTTCGGTAGCCGAACATCACCCAGCATCGCAGTATGACACCTGGATTCGAGGTTGTCTCGCCCGTGGTCACGTGACAGCCTGTAGAATGTCAAGAACAGCTACACTCAACAAGTACCGTGGCGCGAGACCGCGAGACTCCACGGGATTTCTAAATAGGATTCGTTCCTTGGCACAGATTGCGGATGCTGGGTGATGTTCGGCTACCGAAACGTCACCCAGGGTGTTGTTTTAGTGAAGATTGCGATCCTGGGTAATCTTTATACCCATGCAGGACGACATTTACCCTTTCAGCCATAGTTGTTCTCTAGGATATCGCGTGCTTTTTTTAGTTCCTATCTATCATTTCGTGAAAAGGCAACAGCATGCTTCTATGACTGAACATAACAACCACCCTGGCCTTCTAGTCATATTTCTCCTTCTGCTATCTCCCTGTTAAATAAAATTTCTGCCCATGAGAATCCCCATCTTGGCGCTCGAATCGACTCTAGTGGCTCCAAACTTGTTTTCAAAGGAAACAACAAAACCTCACTTCCCCCGAGGTACAAGTTAGCTGTCTCTTTCTTAAATAGCTTCAGGAGGTTAGAGACGTTTTCAAAGACAGTTAGGTATCCATGCAATGCGTATTGAAGACGGTATGGGTTTGTTTAGCTGATAAAATCAAATGCTAGCTTATAAACCGAGTGGCCGAAAATGTGGAATTGATTCATGGTTGTTCGTATGTTTGTTCTGATTTGATGAAAAGCGATCCACGTATTAAATAACAATTTCTTTCTGATTCACAGTTTAACGTGTTGATGATGTCGGCATACCTGGAATTAAAAACTATTTGATCTTTCAGATTCCCTGAGTATTTTTTTCTTAGAATATGCGAAGATTAGGCCGAAGAAGGGGTCCGAGACCCTTCGCATATTACTGCTGCATGTGACAAAATAATTACAAATTACAAATTACAAAATTACAAACTGTCAATTACAAATTACACAAATTACGAATTAAGAATTACAAATTACAAATTACAAATTACACAAATAAATTACAAATTACAAATTATAAATTATGACATGACCGCCCATTTGAGTTTGGGGGACATCGGATAGGAATACACGAACCTAAAGGAGTATTCTGTACAGTACATGCCGCAGGAAGTCAAAAATTTCTACATCCTTGACCTTTTGAGCAGAGCAAGGTTGGAAAGACCGACTTCCCTTTTACAGTAGTCAGCAGGTCTGTGATGGTACCCTTACTCAACGGTCAGTTTTGTCTTGGTTGAGACTGATAATGCTGTCCTTAATTGAGAGGTTCCCAACTACAGGGATCAACATTGATAGAGAGGCGTCCTCCTGCCAGAGGTGTCCGCCTAAGGAAGGTTTTCTCTTGTCGTACCTGTATCCTAATGTTGCTGATGTTTCCCCATCCTTCTTATCATTACAGAGATCTCCAGGGTAATAATATCACCGTACTCCGGCGGGGAGATTTTGTCGGACTCCGTAATGTGAAAATATTGTAAGTATTGTCATAAAGGATTCCTTTATAGTATTGTTCATATCAGTTTCTTTCCGAGGTGGACTCATTATGTAACATTTCTTACCGCCGAGGGAAACCTTGCACCGACACTGAAACTCGAGACGGACACAATTTCGAAACGTAAAAAATTCATATCGTACAACTACATGTACTTGTTGACTATAGGGAGGTTTCGAAATCAAACGATAAACGTTAACGTTAACGACAACGTTATTTTTGTACCGAAAATGCAATACAAAATCTGGTTAATGTGTTGTATGAAAAATAACGTTGTCATGAAGTATACGTTTATCGTTTGATTTCGAAACCTCCCTATTCCGTTGAGGGAAGCAACACGCTAAACGTGAGAAAACGCGGCGAAATACTAGAAGCAGAGAAAAATCTTGTTTTCTGGCCATCACGGTATCAGGCTTTTAGATTGCAGTTCAATAAATTATAAAAGGCTTGTAAATTTCGCTGTCTTTTCATTTTTGGTGTACTATTAGATGTTTTTTACAGGTGAGTATTAAAATTGATGAAGTTTGTATCTCATTAATTTCTCATCATCTTTTTCAGACAATTGTTGGACAATCAAATCCACGCGATAGAAAAAGGAGCCTTTCAGGATATGATCAAATTAGAGAGATTGTAAGTTTTATTTTCTTTATACCTTTTCCAATAATATGGCACCCTACAGTGGCCTATATTCCCGCAGAATACCGTTTACAGTTTGTTTGCGTCGGCCTTCCACCCAATAGAGCACGATGCCATTCAGCTATAGAACCAAATCACGCTCAATCAAGCTTACACTAAGCAGGTGACACGACCTGTGATGTCTGGCGTTTCCCAATATACCTCTGGATTTCTGCCCACACACATAATGACATACCTCTTACCCAAATTTGACACCCTAACTCTTTCGGCAGTTCGAACTGCAGCCCGTCTTTGGTCCAGATCACCGTGAAGTTATCAATCTTCAATAAATGGAGAGTTGCTTCAGGTCATAAGTCCTTCATGTCCAAACGGCTCTTTGGCTTGACTTAGTTCTTGGTATTTGGATACAGGGCCAACAATATTTTGGCATTCTACACTATTTGGATACAGGGCCAACAATATTTTGGCATTCTACACTATTTGGATACAGGGCCAACAATATTTTGGCATTCTACACTATTAGTGTACGTACAACAGCTACATATTAGGGAGGTTTCGAAATCAAACGATAAACGTAAACGTTAACGACAACGTTATTTTTGTAGCGAAAATGCAATATAAAATCTGGTTAATGTGTAGTATGAAAAATAACGTTGTCGTAACGTTTACGTTTATCGTTTGATTTCGAAACCTCGCTATTAGAATAAGTTTGACGACAGCACGGCAAATATCGTTTTCTGGCGCAAGAGTAGGCCCATCTGGCTTGGGGACTCGTCTGACTCATTCAAAGAGGGCTGGCATGACTCATTCGAAGAAACATGTGACTGCATTCTACGGATTCACAAGCTAAATTGTTGACGAGCCCGAACAACTCCTTTTCCGTCGTTATGTAATCAGAGATTTTGTTGTTGATAAAGAATCATTGTCCCACTTATCTCCGCCCTGATCGTCCAGAACAGCAGTAATAGCTCGACCCATCGGCTGATATTCATAAAAGCAAGCAAATGCTTTTACTTCCAGTTCTGTAGTACATTTACGTTGGGCCTCGCTGTGCAAATCTTAAGTAAAAGCATTTGCTATCTTTTATGAATACCAGCAATTGGCATTTCCCTTGAAACACATGGGACAGATGTCCTCTCTGTTGATTGGCTGAACAAGGAGCTACATGATTGGTCGGCAAATCAAATGACGTAGGTAGCATGCTATTTTGAGAATGTAGGTGTTTCCCAGTTTATCTGCAAGCAGTTTGCTCATCCACCACGTCACTGTTCGGAAGTTCATGGCGCAACCTTAGAATGATAGCTTCTGTAAATTCTCGCAAAGCAAGGGTTAATGAAAAAAAACGAACTTCAAAGCGCTCTGCGAATGTCGTATAGCCCGAGGGTGAATTCCACGACCTGGTCGAACATGCTCAATCCATGTAATATTTTGCAACATTATATTTCAATACTAGATAAAAATAACATAAAATTGCCACTTCTGCCCTTATATTTGTATCAGGGTACTTTGTTTCTAAGAAACGGTCCCTGACCCTGCTGCAAGGGGTCAAGCCTGCGTTTACATGCATGTCTTGATCGAACTGGACATTTGAGTCCCGATGAAGTAAAATATGTCCGTGGGAACCAATTAATGGCCGCTTCCGCCGAACAGCCACTTCGTATTTTTGTGGAGGGTCTCGGAAAGCGAACTTTGCAGTGTTTTGAAGACATTTCTGTCCTCAAAAGGACATGTAAACCTTTCCAACAAAGATGGCGGTCAAACAGTTCTCACCAAATGACGTCAGCAGCTTAATACCATTCAACGGCCGCTGGCACGCTAAGCTGGTCAAGAGGGCCTTGGGCACAAAAGTTTAGGTAAAATAATTGTCTGAGAGGATGCGTTTGGTAGTGTTATATCATGCTTAGACAATGAATGGCGCCACGACGTCATGTGGGAGAACTAGTGGTCCACCTTCTGGGGTGGGTGGGAGGTGTTACTGCAGGGCCCAGCACCTCCCTTCTCCAAGGATGGTCTTTACCGGTGGGTGGGGAGATAGTGCCCTCTCCCGAACTGGGGTCAGAGGCCTGCCTTCTCTGGACCCGGAAGAGGCTGGAGGAAGGGCAAAGTGGTGGAGTAGGATACGGATCCACGCTCCAGCCTGTGAAACAAAACAAAACAAACAAAATCTTTGTAGGAAAGGTCTATAGCAGGCCTAATACGATGGTGGGCCTATGTTACAATATACACACAATACAGCAACCAATTTGGTTTATGGAAGGAATCCTCGCTAAACGTTCTCGGAGGCTGACCAGTCCCTTGCTAAAACTACCCATCGCCCCATCGCCGACTGTCACCTGGCCACGAATCATACATAAACTCATGGCGTGGTTTTCTACTTTCGCCCTTTGAAAGAATAAAGAATTTTTGGTTAAACTTTTGCCCCGTTTCTAACCCCTTAGAATTGGCTAAAAATAACAATAATACCAGTTTATCCTTTGAACCCCATGGGGCTAAATAAGGGCCTAAATCTAACGAGGCTTATGGGGCTAAATAAGCGTCTAAATCTAACGAGGCTTATCCATGTTTGTACATGGAGCTAAATCCCGAAAAAGGAAACCTGAGGTTAATTTTTTAAGTCGCTGAGACTTTAGGGAAACACAACAATTATTAATCCTTCTAAAGATTAACTTCAATCCTTTAAACAAGTGCGTATTTTCAAAATCTTGAATGATAATCCAAATTTTATCAATGGGTTATGCCATTTCATGCTTCTAGTTGTTTCAATTTTTGGATATAACCTATTAGTAACTTATGTATTAATTGCTATTTATAAACTTTATAAATACCGATTTGACGATCGTGCTCAGAATCGAACGCCGTCTAATTTCCAAACTTCAAAGTAGAACCGAACATTCTTCCTTTGATCTCTGAGTTTAATTTGATTCATGGCTGAGACAAGATCACAAGAAGTTCTTACCCGCTTGATTTATTACTGAATTTTCTGAGGTTTCGTCTGAATGCGTATCAAAATGAAATTTCTCGAACGGTTTTATATTTGGTATCAGGAGACCTAGAACAAATTCGTGTTTGATAAACAAGATGATGTTGATACGGGAGAATCCAACTTACCTCGACGCGAGTCCATGCCCTAAAAATGTTCTCAGTTCTAATAAATAAATACCGTAATATAGAGGGGCAGCATAATGGTAAATGGAACAGCTTGTATTATACCTAAGCTGTTCCATCTACCATTACGCTGCCCCTACTATATCACGATATTTTTAGAACTTACAAAATTTTTATGACCTGGACTCGCGTCGAGGTAAGTTGGATTCTCCCGTATGAACACGCTGCAGGGAAAGCGTGGCAGACGACACATATTCAAAGTGAGAATTCGACAAAAACACACCTTTCAACGGGGGGGGGGGGTTGAAACCGGGAGGGTGAACTCTTGGAGACGATGATGACATTTGTCACTAACAAATGAAAATGGAAAGGGCTTAGAAATTACCGCAACAACTGCAAGCGATTCTATAAAATCCAT
This sequence comes from Notospermus geniculatus, assembly GCA_002633025.1. Lineage (NCBI taxonomy): Eukaryota > Metazoa > Nemertea > Pilidiophora > Heteronemertea > Lineidae > Notospermus > Notospermus geniculatus. The sequence goes on from NMRB01002708.1 coordinate 77,599, forward strand.
AACACTGGTGTTCATTTGAACGTTCCATAGAAAATCTTTAAGACAGTACGACATTTCATTTTTAGATCTGAGGTATGGAAGAACTAATCATTAGGGAGGTTTAGAAATCAAACGATAAAGTAAACGTTGACGACAACGTTATTTTTGTACTGAAAATCTGGTTAGTGTGCAGTATGAAAAATAACGTTGTCGTAAATTTTACGTTTATCGTTTGATTTCTAAACCTCCCTATTTTCAGATTTTTTCTTGAAATTACCTCTGTAGTCCTTTGAAGTCAATGGGCCGTATTCTAGAAGCTTCCTTAACTCTAAGGTTTACCTTTAGCTATTGTTTGCAGGGCCGAATACAAAAGCTTAAAGTGGACCTTAGAGTTAAGGAGGGTTCTAGAATACGGGCCAAAGTTTATGTGTTGTACGTCCAGACTACAAAAGTCGTACCTTTCTGCGAGTGGTTTGGGTTGGCAAAACATGGACATGGTGGAAAAGCTGCTCATGAATTTCCACCCATTCAAAGAATTATTTAGCACGGGCCTAATGTGCGCATTCACTGCGGGGTAGCGATCATGACATTGCAGCTAGCCACATAATTATAACACATCGGCACAAAACATGGAAAAATTAGTCAACTTGTGTGAAACAACCCTAAATAATTTTTTACAGGTCGAAAGAATGACTTGAATTAGAGGAACGACTTCAGAATACTTGAGAGGCACTTGTAGATTTGTGGGGGTAATACTTTGGTCAGGGATTTAACGTTTGTACAAGGGTGTTGAGATGTCAAGGGCCGGAGTTGTTCACACCCTTGGCTGTGGTATCCTTCATGAGGGTTCTCTACAGCACTTCGGCCGAGGGGTAAGGAATTATAAGGGGATATCGCAGGAGGCGGCATTGTCAAGTAGGCCTACTTCTATAGTAGTGAGGTTTCGCAAACCTCACGAAACCCGAAGTACATGTATACGAAATACGAAATTGGACTTCATTTCCATGACGTAATGTATTTCAGCAGATGGTAGTACCACAAATATCGCCTGCTGCAAGAGTGTCTAAGTGTATGACGTTAGACCGATAGAGATACGGTGTATATTAAACTTTGAAATTCATCTTGCGTTTCCACTTCGTATCTACGAAGTGGAAATTTTAAAAATTCAAGATGCACCATAATTCCCTCGGTCTCACATGATATGCTAAAAGACGCACTGGCAGCAGGGACATTTGTGGTACCAACCATCTCCAAAAATACATTAGGTCCTCCTGGAAATGAATTTGAATTTCGTATTTCGTACTTCGTGTTTCGTCAGATTTGCGAAACGTCAGTAACAACTTCATACGTGCCAAGACGTGAGCTTTCCATGAACTTCCTATCTCTTCCCACGGGTGATTCAAAGTCTTGGAACACCGTCTCATTGAGTGACGTGTTTTCACGTGAAGATGTTTTGACATAAAGTTGAAGTTTATTGGAAAAGTAAAACTATTTTGGAACAATTCTGTGTCAAGAAGACGTGAAGAGCTCTCGGTGGAGGCCTTGTGGACCTTCACCATTGTGAATTAAGGCTTCCGTGCTTTTGAAATCAGGACTTAACTTTTCACTGGCCTCGTTCAACGAAACTAATAAACTGAACAAAATATCATCCTGTATCGCCGTACGTAGATCCGTATATTTGTATATTTGTATTAGATTTTTCCGTCAGGGCCGAAGCCATAGCATTATTGGCCCTGGTAAGTATGGAAGAGGCCATCTCAAGCTACTCATGTTCCTCACTTGGATGGGGTCTTTTACTTGCCCTTGCAAAGAAACAAGGTACAAGGCACCACGGCTTACTGTCCCATGCGACGGAAGTGAAGAGCCAGGGATGATTAATCCCACATGGCCCGGGATTCGAACCCGTAGATAATCTCGCAACTGGCCTTCATATATCCTATGCAACCTCACAACTTTTTCCAGTTTGAAAGCTATCCGTGGAAATGTTTCAATGTATACCAGTAGTGAATCGCATTTATGCTTCATCATGCCTCAAACATGCTCCACGTTATGAAGCCATACTATAGTCAGTGAAGACACTAAAATCAGTGAAATGCTGATCACGATCGTAACTTCCGATGCGTGTTTCTTCCTTGCAAATGGACCATTTGCTATTTCCTGTCTGAGACGGTTGGCAAGACATCCACGCCGAGCGGAAACCTAGACGACCACAAGTTTGAAGAGATTTATTACAAGTCAAGCAAGTTGAAATGATTCGTGATATTTCTTCTGTAAAATGGATTCCGCGAAGCTGACTGAAGAGTACTCAATGATTGCATTGATAGTGTTGGATCGACCGTACCAGGGTGTGTTTCAAAATTGGTCACCCAAGATAATGGGGCAAAATTTAACTTTGAAATGATCACAAAGATTTGTCCCATTGATTTTCCAAAAATCAAATGTAGTATTTGATAATATAGACCTTTAACTATTAGTTTCTCCATCTGGGATGTACAGTTTGTACACGCATTTGAAGGAGGGTATCAAAAAATATTGAGCTTACCAGCAAAATCTATCGTTCCGTCCGACACAAAAACTACTTTCTTCTGTCAGACATTAAAGGGTAGATCTATTAGTTTGCAGTGCCATAATTTAGAGCTCCATGATACCTAGATCTGACAGGAATATTGAGTTTTAAGAAACAGCCTTTCACCAGTAGACAAAAGAATGGTGAAAATTTTCTGGTGTCGGACGGAACACTTTTTGAAACACACCCACCTGTAGCCTTCTGGGATCTCGACTAGAAAGTGCCTGAGGGGGTCGAAAATTTGCAAAATTCGGAGACGACTTAATATATTTTCTATCATTTTGTGTGACGTTTTTTGTGCTCTATGTTGGGTACCTTTTGCCATGGTGTCCAGTCAATTTCTGGTGAAATTAAAGAAGGTCTTTGCCAAAGTTGTGTGCCATATGGATGCGGGTTTTCCTAGGCCTACTGACCTATAACCATAAAGGAATCAAACATAAAGGTTTAACTTACAAATTTAGCATTTTATAAATGTGGACAGTATCCCTTTAAACCTCAACAGATTTGCATTCTGACTCTTCCATATGATAGGAGAGACCCTTCTGCATGTTTACTGCAAATTTTGTTGAATTCCGACTAGTTGATCTTATGACACAAAAGGACTGAATTAATGAGAACCCCACGAACGATGAGAGCGCAGGGTCATCTGTGTACATTTGAATAGGCTAACGTACATTTGCACATGGAACACTAACTGTGCTGAAAATAGCTCTGTTATCCTCAGAAATGGAATTCAAGGCATCAAGTTGACAGATTCATGTACCCCTTCACCAAAAAAATTTGAAGCTCGTGCCTATTACGTAAAGCCAAAATTCAGGCAGTGAGAGACATCTGGTGGCAATACATAAAGTGTATCCCTCAGTAAGTTCATCGTTCGCAGTTAAACCTTGATTCCTTTATGCTATAACCTTATCAGACACTCTCTGATTACTAGTATATCAAGTATTGACTCTCTATGGGCAACTCACCCATAGAAAGCTATGGGCAGTCNAAGGATAATCATAAACATTCATTTCCAGGGACTGCAAGGAAGAAAAGCTCCTTCCACATGCCACGGATGATGAAGTTGGGAAGAGGTTGTGGGAAGTTAGTGAGGATTTGGTCGGACTGAAAATGTAGGGACGAATTTACGAAGAACATTTGCGACGGCAACCAACACATTGCTGGAGGCGTAAAGCGGGGTTCATTGGCACGCGGAATAGGAGCTGTCAGCGAGTTGACCACTAGGTATCACTACGGCCCAATTCAATGCATCTAGCGGACCCAGTCATTATCGATCGAGCAGCAATCACGTAGATTTTCCTGTACATTGGTCCGCTAAGACTTTGCTGCCATCTGTTGGCAATATGCGCGGCTGACTGCTCCTATTGGTCCGATTCAGGTCCGAAAAAATAGATCAAATGGATTTTTGCGTTGTCGTATACAGAAAACTAGGGGCTTACGGACTGAAAACGCACCGCATCCGTGCGCCAATGAACCCCGCTTTAAGCAGAATTTCCAGTGTCAGCTGGGCGTCTAAAAATTCTGACTAGGTTCACGATATGATGTAATGCGATGCGATGCGATATGATATTTATTTTGACCAATAAAATCAATAGGCTAACACAGATTTATACACATGCACATGGGATGAATGTGGTCAGGGACAAAGCCAAGATCATAATAAGATCGCTTAAGGCTTTGCCCCAGGACAAAATAATAAAGATAACCTTAATGAGTAATTTGAAAGATGGTGGTTATGAGCAATTATACAAAAGTTGTTTGAAGAAGAGAAACTAACATCCAGCAAAGTACTCGGATACATGATTTTTGGGCTACGCCACCTGGTGGCCACCCTACTAAAAAACCTCTCTTGGGTGCTCTAGGGTGTTCTTGGGTAGACTGTTCCAAAATACCCATTGACAAAAGGGTGTTCTAAGGTGTTGTTGGGTATTTCTGGAGTAGCCTACCCGGACTACCCTAGAGATACCCTAGAACACCCTTCAGTCAATGGGTATTTTGGAACAGTCTACCCAAGAACACCGAAGAATACGATAGAGCATCCAAGAACACCCCAGAGCACCCACTGAGATATTTTTTAGTAGGGGCATATTGGATGTCCGATCAAGCCGAAACTACACGTGCGTGTGGAGGTCATCTAGAGGGAGCCACATATCAAGGATGAGCACTCTGTGTCAAGTCGTTCTTGAGTTATAGCACTTTGATGATGATTTTTGGATTACGCCACCTGGCAGCCAAATCAGGCCGCAATTTGACATGCATGTAAAAGTCATCTAGAGGGAGGTAGGCTACTACATATCAAGTTTGAGAACTCAGGGTCAAGCCGTTCCTAAGTTGTAGCACTTAGATGATTTTCAGGTTACACCACCTGGCGTTCATATTGGATATCCTCCACTGACTGTTTACTGCATGGCTCCAGTTGATCGGGTGTCCTGGTGTTCAGTTGGAGAGATAAGCTGTTCGCTAGCACCGAGTTCTCCCGCAAGTACAATGTGGTTGCTGGATTCTGCTTGTTGTTCCTCCGCTTGAGTTACTGCGTCGGTGGCCTTCACAAACAGCATGGATACTGGGATATAAATAGCAATGAATATCGCTACGATGACCGCGGCAAGGATATAAAACATTACGTCTATGTGCTTTACAAGACGTTCCATGTCCAACTCGCCGGCGGCAGCAATGGCGACGCCAACAGGAATTACGAGTAGGCTTAAACAGGTCATGACGGCAAATACGAAAGTAGATAATCCTGGAGGACACAGTGTCAGGCAGATTGGTAAAATTTGGCTTGTCACCATGAATGTCGCAAGCCCACTGATGACATTCTGAGGAATGAGTGTCAACACGTCATATGGTCGATCTGGGCCCGAAATGATGTTGGTGGCCGTGGGAGCTGCCGTTAGACAGGCTACAGAGGTCAGGACGCATCCCAAACCTAGTATCTTCAATTGGTGTACAAGACGGATCTGCCAGATGTGGCGTCCGCGTATCTTCCGTGCACATTCTAACAGTGGTACGAGGAGAATTGTCACCATAAACCTCGTGTTTCTTACCATATCATATTCATGGAGCTGCTCTTTTCGATATTTTTCTATCAGCTTTTTGGAAGAAATATCCATCGGAAAGAGTACGATGATTATAGCAGCTACAGCGGAGAGGAGCGCTACACCGATGATCCATCTTCTGAATTTGAGTCTCCATAACTTCCTTGTGTCCATGTCGTCTTGCGGAAAGTCCTGAAGAGTTTCATACTGGCTACCAGATGATGAGCACGCACAATAAGATTTTGATATCTGTAACAATTCTTTGAAAGAATTCCTCCCTTCTGTCGTGTTCCCTACCTCGTAGCCAGGTTTCCCAAGAAGGAAAACAACCAGTGCGAGTACATCTACAGCCGAGGTTACAGCATGGTGAACGCTTCTGTAGTAACGTATATCGCTTGAATAGTACGGTGGAATGACGATGTAGTCCTGGCGGAAAAAGCTTTTTATCAGGCAACCAATCATTAATGCAAAAATTTCCAATCTCACAAGAGTGGACTCTGATTCCCGGGTCTGTTTAATCTGCTGTGCACCAAATGAGAGAAACAGTGGCAAAGTAAAACAAAAAGACACGCCCATTAGTAGACCGGAGACGGAATAGAGGAAGTGCAGCGACGATTGTGACGTCACTGCCGCGACGAGATGCCGCCATGTTGGACGTCACGTCCAACGCATTCGTAGCTTCAAATGACGTCCAACATGGCTGACGTGCGAATTATGACGTCAACGATGACGTCACGTGAAGTTCCTCTATAGACGGCAAAAAGTATCTTCAACGTTACTGCATCCATAACGGGCGTCGCCTCCATTTTTAAAACAGCACTGAGTCCGATGAACGATCCGACAGCCTTCAGAGAAAGTGCAAAGAAAAGGGCGCAGTACTTTCCCACGAGGAGGTCGGCGTATAATCCAGCAAGTGCAGGTAAAATGTAAATTAGAATTCCTCCCAATATAGCGAGCGGCGCAAAACGACTTGAAGTCCAGATTGAAGAGCTTCTTGGTATCATGCACGAACATTATATCCATTCCGTTTACGCTAGCTGCTTGTAGCACTATAGCCACCATGATGCAACCGAGACCCCATCGCCGCTTCCTCTGATCACGACTGGTGGAGTTGGACAGCAGAGGCTGACGTTCTGTCTCCTCATTCGGCATACCTAGGTCGTTTTTCGTTCGCTCCTTATATGACTCCTGGACGCAACCTCTGAAAATACTACCAAAACGAAGGATCCGTCGTTGAACGATCACAGTTTAAACTGTCACAAATGCGATACCGTATTGTCAGTACCCAAATACCAACTAAAATCCTTCGGCGGACTATCATTTTGTGCCTTGGCCCCAAAATTGTTGAACTCCACGCCAGAGAAACTGAGGGAGGTGGACAACCTTGAGTCATTCAAGAGAGGCCTGAAGACATTCCTGTTCACGGGACATTTTGGTGGAAATCATGACTAAAGCGCTTCGAACATTGCTCCTGTGCAGCGGAAAAGTGCGCTGTGTACCAGATTGTACCAGATTGTGTTGCCTCCAGCAGCTACAAGCGTGAAAAGTGAAACACGAATGAGTGAAAACCAAGAAAAGATAAACCAGCCCTTTGTTGAGTACTTCCTCAATGAAGCATGCGCGGCCGTCATGATTTCGTGACGCTCAATGATTTTTTTCATCATTCACAATTGTTGTGGATTAAAACCCCAGCGAACCACTCCACCTAAGTGACCAAATTTGCATCATGTCCAATCAGTTTCATGTCCCAAAATTTCAAGAATGGAAAATGTTATGTTTGCACCCTTTAAAAGGGGGGGGGGGTCAATAAATATTTTTGGCACTTCTTCGAATTTTCGACCCCAACTTGGGTCTTCCTCGGGAACTTTCCATAGACATGTAGGGTTAAAAGTGTACCTATGTTTACAAAGTTTTTCCAGGTTAGTTTTTACTCGAAAGAAAGATATATCGATAGAACATGTTTTATCTAAATATGATAGAGCCATCTCGTTATATATAGGCCTAGGCCTAATGACGCGCACAAACTTTTTCTGGGGAAGAGTCGAAAATCTGCCAAGTGGTACACTATTTATCCATTAAATCTATAGTGGAGATCCCAACAGTAAATTCGGAGACGACTTTTACCATCGTACCATTTTGTGTGTCGTTCTTTGTGCTCTATGTTGGATATCGCAGGTGTGAAAGGAATCCAAGTCCCCCTGGAATCAAAGTCCGGTCTTATTGTTCAGCGAGGGATTAGAATATATGGCTAGAGAGACCATGACCATTCGAACATAACCTTACAATAGCGGGCTATTGTTTGGTGGATCTGCATTCCTAGGACGCTCATTCCTGTCACACCTGCCTACCCCTGAACCTTGTCGAACTTTCTCTGAGAGAATCTAGTATGGTGATAATTTGTAACACATGAAAGTTACACTTTATCGCCAGGAGATTTTTTGTAACAAACCTAAGTTACAATTTATCTCCACTCCCTGGTAAAAAGGGAAGAGGGCCTAAACGGCAATAACTCTTGAACCTTTGGAGATATCGGCAAACGGTTCAGTGGAAATATGGAGGAGACATTGACGATGGTTCACTGCAAATTTGGTCAACTTCCTCCAAGGGGGCGCGTGCCTGCACTCTTTTTAACTTAACCACTGGAGAGATTTTGTAACGTTATAAAATCTCACCACTGGAGAGATTTTGTAACGTTACAAAATCTCGCCACTGGAAAGATTTTGTAACGTTACAAAATCTGACGTGGTGAAGGGTTAGTCACACTGTAACAGCCCTGGGGCCGTATGCATAAAACATCTTAAGTGTAAAAGTTCCCGTAAAGGACCATACCACTGTATTGCATCTTTCTATCGACAGCCGGCGCCACCGGCACCATGCTCCAATACTGTAGTTAAGCCTTTCGCCCCAGTGTTGGAGAATGTATGATTACAGTCTCGGTCACCCAGCCGCTGGGGATCGGAACAAGTTTGTGTAGCAGTACTGCGGAACAGGGCTGGCTGCGCGAGACTAGTTGCATGCGGTAGTTTACCAAGTCGTTAATAGAGGTCTCCCCCTTAACGCGGGTAGGTGTAACGCAGGATTGGGAAGCAATACTGTGGTCCCTCAAGTGTGGCGGGCATTTTCGTCAGATAAGATTTTGACATCGTATCAGTCCAGCCTCGTGATCACCACTGGCGATATACAAGCAAGACTTTTTAATTCATTTCAGTTTGTGAGTATAAAACAAAAAATCAATATTGTTTGTTCTCGTTGGACCATTAAACATCCAGGCCTATAACATGTATATTAATCGATCACTGCTGCCGTACCGCCAGTATCGCATGCTTCCCACACCATCGAAGCAGCAGATTTAATGTTTCAGAAGCACCTGTCAAATCTACGTAGAGACTCGATCAATTACGAGCAGACGTGGAGCAGTACAGGTACAGTAGGCCTACATATAGAATAGGCCAAGCTGCATTATGCATAGGCCTACAACAAAGGATGTATGCGGCAGCCGCAGCTTTGCAGCTGTACACCGCAGCTGGGTTTAAACGTGTTGCAATGATTTCAGTTGGATCGTTTGGCTCACACGGGGTAGGTTACTTTCGTAATTTTTCATCATTAAAGTGGAAGTTGACATTATCACAGGGACCTGACGCGAGACAGTAAAACCTTGGGTTAAGGCGCCGCTCCACGTGACAGTTTTCTATCGAAAGTTTGCTGTCAGATAGTCAATTATTGCTGTCAGACACTAGACAGCAATAATTGCTGTCATACAGTCACTAGCTGAACAACTTCCACAGGATAGTCTTTGGACAGTTACTATCCGACAGCAAACTTTCGATAGAAAACTGTCACGTGTGGAGCGGCGCCTTTAGGCTGGGGTTATAACCCTAATTACAGTAACCCTAATCCTAATTAGGTTTACGGATTAGGGTCACTGTAACTAGGGTTATAACCCCAGCCTAACCCTAGGTTTTACTGTCTCGCGTCAGGTCCCTGTGGACATTATCGATTTCGATTAGGCCTACACTTTCATTTCGTAAAGTGATGATATAATACAGAGTTTAAGACATCAATCACACGCTAACGGTATAAACGTTTATGTTAACGCTATTTCGTAGGGAGTTTAAGAGATCACACGCTGACGATAACATTTACGTTAACACTATTTTTGTACAAGAAATACATGCAGGAAGTAGCGTTAACCAACGTAAACGTTATCGTTAGCGTGTGATCTCTTAAACTCTGTAATAATGAGTAGGCCCTATACGGTATTGGGCCCTTCATACCAGAAACACCTGGAACCGACCAAAAAACGTAGCCTAATTAACGAAACGTGGGAATTGCAGTCAAGCTAGAAATTTTTGTCCCCCCTCCCCACCTCCTCCAGATGACACCTTAGTGGACAGTGGTCAGACCATCGAGCATCGTCAGGGATCTCGGAAATGACCCAATCGACCTGAGCGCGCGTTTTCCAGGCGGCGGAAAATTTACTGTCCACTGTCCACTCTCCACTGTCCAGTTTGTATATAAAGATTCAAAGGGAATCCACTCGAATTGCCTCTGGGTAGCTTAATCAGATCTCGATATCACGCCTTTTGGTCGCCTTCTCGTTTTTCAAAGGTTCGCTCAGACAACCTCGGACCACTCGCGAGTGGTCCGAGGTTGTCTGAGCGAACTATACCCCTGGGGACGAGGTTGGTTCGTTGTGCGATGTCAGAGGTCGAGTGGTAGGCTAGGACTAGCCAATGAATCAATAGAGTGTAGTGAGCAGTTTCACATGCAACACCATCCGTTGCTATTGGAAATGAGTTGTCATGGCCGACATGACGTAAATAAAAAGAATGAGTTTATCCACTTTATGCCGGATACACGCAGTACTACATAATTGGAGAACAAGAATGGAATCGATAAATTTGATCGTGTCTGGCGGGAAAATTGGGTGGAACGAATGGGGATCCTAGCTACGATAGAGGGCAGCACACCGAAACGAGGTCCTATACAATGGACACCTTTTGTGTGTGAAATTGATCAGGACCAGGATGTCATTTCAATAGTTTTAACCACTAGTGACACCTATTGACTAAAGGCGGTGACAGACTGGCGCGTAAGCAACGCGTCTGAACGCGTTCAACCAATCAGGCATGTGGTAACATGGCCCGAAACACCGAAGAATCTGATTGGCGGAACGCCTGCAGGACGCGCCGCGTACGCGCCAGTCTAATGTATCACGGGTATTTTCGCGGGCCACGAAATTCATTGTTTATTTACATTTTGTTTGTTTATTTCCACGCTTTCTTTGTCTTATGAGTAATTTGTTGATGGCATGCCTGTCTAGAAATTCTGTTGATTCCAAAAGTGTTCAGTTTGGTGGGTTGGCATGTCCCAAAAGTCCAAAATAATATAATGTAAACATGCATGTTTACAAACATTGAATGTAGGCCTAAACAGTGAAGTCGTGATACATTATCTTTAAGTCGGCTCGGGTCCCCATTCGATTGCACCCAACATGATTTTGCAGAATAGGTTTCGTCCTATTTTTATTTGATCAAACATGTTTGACGAAAAAGTTGTACCAACATGTTGTATCGTGTGTATCGGCATTATCGGGATTTACCCGCGCAACATATCTGCAACGCACTGTTGAATGGTAACCTTGGTTTGAACTTCAATGTGTTTGGATGTGACAATGGCAATGCACGAATGAAGATGAAAGGCAGTTATTCACGTGTGACCACCGATATATCTCAACACCATGATATCAACACAGTGGCATCCTAAAGTAGGCCACGTTCGAGCAATACTTTGTTTACCCGTAGATCGCAGCGATTGATATAGAGTGTGTTAATGTTGGCATGCATTGCTCAACTCATGTGTCGGATGTTGCGTAGACTGCCTCATGTTTCATGTATTTAGGTTGCCCGCATGCAGTGTCTGGGAATATCATGCTCCTGAATTTCACTGATCATGTGATGGCATGAATGGAGGACAAATCAGGACTTTCGTGGAATGTGAAAGAGGGTTTCCACATTCAACATAGTTATGCTATCTACAGTACATATCACGGGATAAGTGGTCATGTCTATATCAAGTTTTAGTGTTCACTTCCGGTTGATGTGAAATTCTCGCGTCCACACACTTTGTGCGTAGGCCTTTTTGCCTGTGCTTTCGACTTGTATATTGAGCAGACCTACATTGCCATTGGCGGCCAGTCGGATTATAACCTGGGAAAATACCGTTACAGAGTACACAAGGTTTGTTTTATCACATCTTTTCTGCTTCAATTCCTGACAGTTTTGAAATGGTCCATGGACCATGTGCTCTCCTGGGTGAATCTATCAAAAGAAAGAAGTGTCAAAGTTATTCCTTCTCCAAGGTTAGGCCGACAACATTCTTCATGAGATACATGTATGAGCGAAAGTACATTTTTCAAGATGGACGACTGATTTGAAGTGCTAAAATTTGGCAAACATATATATAGAAGGTATCTACATACCTGGCCGGTATATATTCATACCAAATTATGACATTGTAGCTACTGTTCTTAAATGAGACATTGGCTAATTTCCCGTTTTCGAGATGGCCGACTCTGGCAGCCACTGGCAGTCGAAAAGGATAGAGGGAACGCACAGCGAGGGTACCTAGATAAAGTACCTAAGCTTACACAAAGTTTTAAGGTCAAAACATTCTAGTTGTAGTAGGTATTTCTGAGATATGGGCCAAAAGTTATTTTCCAAGATGGCCGCCTGGTGGCCATGTTTGAGGTAGAATCGGGGCGAAATTTCCTGAACACATGGAAGGGGGCTAGACATAATCACACCCAAGATGGAAGACTCCAGGTCAAACAGCCAGGAAGTGCCACCAAATGGCAATATTTTGAACTTTGACCTCTGTGACCTTCAGATTGTAAAGTTCCACTTGAAAAAGACCCCGGTTGGGGTCGAAAATTCGTGAATTCTGGAGATTGACTTCTTGCTTATTATCATTTTGTGTGTCAATTTTGTGCTTTTCTGTATCTTTATCTTGTGACCTTGAAAAGTAGATATAATCAAAAGCCCGTTAGGTATATCATGTACCCTTATCAAATGTACGTGTGATAAAAATTTGGAGATGATCCAGTCATTAGTTCACGACTACTTGCACTTTGCTTTTGTTTGACCTCTTCTCTCTCTGACATGTCTGAGCCAGCGACACAACTGCGATGAACGAAAGTGCACAGGCATGTACACAACACTTCAATCGGTATCTTCCTGCTTGACGACCTAAAAACGGCAAGCGTAGCTGTTGTTTTGACCTCTTCTCTATCTCTTAGAGGAATTATACTGACAGTACTGTCAGTATAATTCCTCCAAGCTCTGGGCTTTGCGGTGAAGTACATGTAATGCCAGACAGGACCCCCTCAATCGGTCACTTCTGAGCACATGGTCCGTGGACCATTTCATTTTTATTTGATGACCAACATTAACACTTATAAGTACATGTATATACCCTCTGGGCCATTTCATTGTATTAGGCCCATACATGTATTTATAAAAACTTAAAATATCGCTGCACTGCAGCGACATTAGTCTCCTAATTGGTTTAATCGTCTGTTAGGCGAGAGTTTTTTTATTCCTTGTTTAGCGAACTTTTTTTCCCACAGATTTTGTGAGGGGGTCGGAAAAAAAATAAAAATAAAATTTTATTTTCTTCCGTTTTGATACTTCACAAAATGGCGCTTGGGGAATTTCTGGGAGGCGGCAATTTAAAAAATAAATTTTTATTTCAAAATAAAATAAATTTATTTCAAAAACAGACGTCTGTCTTGTCTTTTTTACAAGACTTCAATGCCATGCTCACGCGATCACTGACATACATGACATACAGACATACAGCTCGCCTCGTGCTACGGTACTACCGCCAGATAGCATGCCGTCAAAACGGCATTCTCCCACGCACAGGACAATGCACAACGCATGCAATGCATACATTGCGCGTGATGCCGATATTGGAGAATATACATAACACAAGCGACGGGCGACAGCGCGGCGGTCGGAAAAAAATACATATTGAATGACCAATTTAGGAGTGGCGGGCGGGATAAAAATTTTAAAATAAAATTTATTTTTTTCGATTTTTCACCGATTTTGACACGCGAAACAAGGCATAAAAAAACTCTCGCCTTAGTGTGTTCTGTGCTGGGAGATTGCCGTGTCTGGAACTGTGTGTTATTGTATGCCAGAAGGTTACATTACTGGCATGGCTGGTTGCCCAATCGATTGATGGAATGCCGGTGCGACAGGAATCAGCGTCCTAGAAATGCCAAGTCCGCCAAACAATAGCCCCGCTATTGTACGGTTATATTCGAATGGTCATGGTATCCATAGCCATATATTCTAATCCCTCGCTGAACAATAAAACCGGACTTTGATTCCAGGGGGACTTTGATCCCTGTCACACCGGACGCAGTCAAGGAATTTCATACGAGGTTGATATCAGATGACTGACTCTTCGTGTCACTATAATTTCAAAAATTCTGTGTTGCCTTGTCAGTTGGCTGGTTGTCATTATTCGATTGATAAAACAAATCTATCACCAATTTAGAAAATGGGGCAAAAAAGAGGGCACCTCTTGTATCGACCATCGGCCGGACAGAAACTTTTAGCGCATCTGGTGAGCTCTTACCATAACGTGTTGTGTGTCTGTTGTCCGTCGTCGGCATCGATTTGCAGGACACGTTTCGCCGGCGCTTGTTTCCCTACGTCGGTTGACGCTAGACATGGTATGAGCACGGACCATGTGCCAAATACGAAGGCACAAAAAGTGCAATCACTGCTGAACTGAAGGCTGGATCATTTTATATTGTAAAAAATGATATGAATAACGGGTTCGGACTTTATTTTCTTTTTAAGGTAACAGAGGTCGCTGCCGAAGTTGATTTTTCCTTCCTAGGTATCCTTGAAAGTACGTATATACAGCCATTGATAAAAGTTTATCTCCACCTGACATCTTGAATATTTCAAATACTACTGGACCAATTTTAACACGGTTTGTTCCACATGAAAGTCTATCTTGTTGGTCATATTTCTGCATCAAAAGTTTGGAAATTTGGAATTATCATAATTATGTAATAGCTCATCAGGAAAAAACCCTAAAAATCAACATTTTTGTTACGTAATGTTTTTGTGACTTTTGTTACAGTTTTGATAGAGTGGAACCTTCTAAGGATTTTGAGTTTTGTTTCATCAAGATCTGTTGAGTGGTTGCTGAGATATTTGAGATTATCAAAATTTCGATAATTTGAGAATTTCAAATTTTTCACAAAATTTTGATATTAGTAGACAGAGCTCACCTAAAAACGTAGGAGTATGAAGTTTTGGAACTTATAGCGTAAAGTGGTTAGAAGTTAAACATGTCTTTCAAAATATCAACATTTTGATGTTCTGAAAAATATGAATATCTCTTCCCAGTTAACGCAAAAAGTTCCAAAATTTTGTAAACCCATATTCTGAGGTAAGCTTTATCTAATGGCATCCAAAATTTCCTGAAAAGCACGAAAATCTCAAATTATCAAAATTTCGACAATCTCAAATATCTCAGCAACCACTCGAGATATTTTAATGAAACAA
>NMRB01002709.1:17235-46093 GCA_002633025.1 Notospermus geniculatus
CGATACCGAACTCTTCTGCGCCTAGCGGTGAGTTGGGGAACCAAACCAAACTTTCGCAAAGCCCCCCCCCCCCCCGAAAAGCCATCGCGAACATCAATCCCATTGTTCGATGTCACGAAGGAAGCAGCGAACAATGATAGTGTAGACGTTCGCGTCGGCGTTTCGGGGGCTTTGCGACAACTCTCTACTTTTTTCATATTTTCCTTTTTTCCAGTGCGAAAACACGCTCCTCGCTACCACATCAACATCAACAAAATCCATAGACCCCGTTTTTTCCATTTCGCCCCCGGAAACCCCCGCATGTTGTTCTATAGAGGTCTTCACTCCCTTGGCGGTAGGTGGATTCACGGTCGCTTCAATTCACGTACCTGCCGTGACTGGTGCGCACGCCGGAAGTATTGCCGATCCGTGGACTATAATGGCCACAACCATGGCTGCTACTGGCACAGGGTACCGAAAAGAAGATTCCGCACCTCGTATTGGATTGCACAGTATTACAAGAGACCAAGACGACCGAGGCCTCATCGTAAGTACTGTATTGCATGCGTGCTGGTCACCCTATCCCGTAGTGATCGCGCTTAACTTCTCGCAACGAGGCCAACGCGCTAACCACTAGGCCATAAAGGAAATTCTCCATGGCTGGGGGGTTAAGGGGAAGCTGTTGTTGCATATTTTCATATTGCTTGGATCCAAGCCCCTCTGAGAAAAGCAATAAAGACACCCCCAGTTGACTGTTTTTATGGTCCAAGAAGCATCAAATGACATATTCAGGGAGTGGCAGCAATGTCACAAACCCATAGAACCTGGGGTGGCGAGGGTGTCTTGACCTGCACTTCATAGACACCATACATGCAGTACATTAAAAGAGAAGCAGGAAGTAAAATCCAAATCCAATATGGCCACCTTGTCTCGGAAAATCTGGCAGCATTCATGGAATTCACGTTTGGAGTACTCTATATCTGTTGAAAATACATGTATTGCTATCAAAATGTTGTAAAATAGCCTATTGCTATCAAAAGGGGTGGACTAAGTAGAAAAATCCTTGAACTTCATGATTTGCTTGTTGTTTGATCTTCAAAATGTAACACTTCTTGGGAAAATGTTCCGAACTAGTCTTTTGTTTTAGCTTATTAGCTAATTAGTGCATTCTAAGACTGACACGTCTCATTCAGTTCCTTTTGAATGATAGACCCCGCAGGTGCCTTCATTTTCGTCATTTAATTTGTAATTTTATGGCATTTTGAAATGTTTTATTTACAACGCACCAAAATTGACAGCGTCAGCTTGCCCTTTATGCTTTGTCTGATGGAACGACAAAAATATAATACAATCCGCTGCGAAAACTCTGTCTTTAATGCGACATCTTCTACTCTGTCTTATTTAGAGTGGCATCGTCGCGGCTTCACACACCGTTACGGAGATTGCTGGGGTCACGACATTGCCCATTACACAAGAACCAACTTGCGATTCTGCACAAGGCAGTGCCGAATCCGCAGGAACTGCCGTACCTTCTTATTCGTCGCTAGAGGGAGCAACAGTTACTGTTGGTTGAAGAATTCATGGTGCAGACGTTTGACGGCAACCCGTAACCGGTCTTATCACTTCTATACCAAGAGAAGACACCGCATTTTCCTGTACTGGCGACTGCTCAGGCGCAATCTCAGAAAGGGTAAGGGTGTTGGGAGTATTTTATGTACTTGCCTGAGATCCTTAGCCAGACAGTTCTAATTGGGGGTTGTTTTTTTTTTGTTGGGTGCAGGAAGGAAGGAAAGTCCATAGAGGCTTTTCTCGGATAATGACTCCAATTCCCGGACAAAGGTTCTATTTTCGGACGGACACCTACGAATTCAGTCCACCCTTTTTTCTCCTTAAGACAAAAAAATTAGGCCTACTCTTAAATCTTCGATATCTCAGGAACTATAGATCGTATGACCTTGACACCTATTTTTTTAAAAATTGACGAATATTTTGACGGTGACATCAGAAATTACAAATTATTTGGTACAACTTTAGACTGGATCCTTGCCGCTCCACTCCCGCGGCGCTATTGTCCATTCCAATTAACGGCGTGGGAATGCAGCAGCAAAGTCGGGAACTATCGTACGTTTAAATCATCTGAAACCCGATGGGAGGATCCTTTGGTTGTAGGCAGGCCTTGGTATTGTTGGTGAAGTCTGGCTATTGAAATGCGTTTTATTGACAGGACACTTCCAGCCAATCCCATGCACCATGCCTGTGTTCAATTTCGAATCAAGGCCTAGTTGCATGTTCTATGCCTATTTCGAACCAAGGTTCAGCTGGTTAGAAAACAATGTGCGTTGGACCGTTTAGAGTAAATCCTAAATTCATTGTTGTCCGGCTACGCCCATCGGCGTACTTTAGTCTAGTGCAACTTGTATAATCACTCAATTCTCCAATAGGTGGCATCATCCACTTGAGGTGGTTCCATCGCAGGAGGTGCGTGCACGGAACGAAGAGGATTGGAAGAAGCGGCCGATGCCGTATCATTAACATCAGGTTCTTCCGAAGGTGGCTCAGGTAATGCCCGCAGTTACAACGTTGTTCATTGTTTCCAACAGGGGCGCCATGTTGGTTGACGGAACTCGCGCATACGCAGTTACTACGTTGTTTTTATCGTTTCCAAAAGAGGCGCCATTTTGGTTGACGGAACTCGCGCATGCCCAGTAACTACGTTGTTTTCATCGTTTCCAACAGGGGTGGATAAACGATGATAAACAGGTGTAAAAGGAAGATGAGTCCTAGGAAAACAGGTCCTAGTTACAATAGGCTGCTTAGTAATGACATCTTATTCTACATTTTTTATGGTGGTGATTTCCATGTTTTCATATGTAAAGAAAAAAAATATTGTAGGATTGTCAGATTTAAAGATGATAATTCTGTTATCTTGTTTTAACAGGAGGGTGGCTAGGACATTTAGGATCCCCATCCACCGTCTGCCCTACTACACAAGGCTTTACCATCTGTACTTGTTCCGAAGAAGGGCAAGGCATCCAAGATGGAGGATCATGTGAGTACATCTTCACTTAGTTCGGCACTGTTAATGGTCTGCGGAATCTTTTAACAAACTCCAAATGTAGATTGCTGCGGATTTTAGAGACTGAAACTCGGATCTAAGATGAATCATGCCGAAATCGCCTCAATAGATAGGCGGAAAGTAGGCTGGATCAAACTGGGCACCGTAGAAATTGGCCAAAATGTCTGTTTTTACTCGCCGTACGGGCCCCGGAGTGGATATTAGACTGGGGCTTTAGTTCGGCACTGTTAATGGTCTGCGGAATCTTTTAACAAACTCCAAATGTAGATACATTTCTGTGTGACTCCCATTGTTTGGAACGCACCACAGTTAATGGAGTAAGAAATAAAAGCGGAAAATAAGAAGTTGGACATTTTGGAATTTTGCGCGAATTTTTCAATTTCTCAAAATGGGAGAAATTTTTTTCCCATTTTGATAAATTTTCTCAAAATCACATGACACTTTGTCTGATTTTCGGGCGAAATTTCTCAAAATGGGAAAACATGTTCTCCCAATTTGAGAAATTGAAAAATTCGCGCAAAATGCCAAAATTTCATACTTCTTATTTTCCACTCTTTTATTTCTGACTCCCTTGTTTCTCTGTGTGTCGCTCATTGTCAAGTCTCGCCTTATTCCGTCAATCTATTGTAATGTCACGCTGGCACATGGGCCACACTGTAAAACGTTACACCGCTCCCCATACGGCGGCTTGATTGCTCCCCCATCATCGATTTGCTCCGCTATTTGCAGAGGCCCTCACGCTGAACACTGCCTCGGTTTGGTTACCCCACCCCATCCCCATCCTCCCCCTCACCCATTTTCTGGGAATCCTGGATCAGGTGTGACAGGAAAGAATGTTCCTAGGAAAACCTGCCCTCGGAAAAAAGATCCTATTGTAACCTCCTAATCTCTGGTAATGTATATAAAGACCATTTCCAGATCATTTGCAAATTTTGGACCCCAACCGGGGACTTCATCAGGCTGGCACTTTTACACACTAGATTTCAGAAGCGTCTTTTCTAAAATCTAGTGTGTAAAAGTGCCAGCCTGAAGAAGACCCCGGTTGGGGTCGAAAATATGCAAATAATCTGGAAATGGACTTTATACATCATCAATTTGTGTGCCGATTTTTGTGCTCGCCTTCTCTTTGGACCTAATCTCTGGTGATTGTTTTCTGTAGCTATGCACCTTAGTTCGTCATTCAACAATAGAAGCGGACACTTTTTTACAGGGGGACACTCTACTGTTACACCGGCACTGTAATCTCCCGAGTGCAACTCGTAAATTACGTATCAACTTTGTTTCAGTCGCCGTGGAGGTGTGAAATTCCATCCATT
The DNA here is from genome assembly GCA_002633025.1 of Notospermus geniculatus. Taxonomy (NCBI): domain Eukaryota; kingdom Metazoa; phylum Nemertea; class Pilidiophora; order Heteronemertea; family Lineidae; genus Notospermus; species Notospermus geniculatus. The sequence goes on from NMRB01002709.1 coordinate 21,607, forward strand.
CAAAAACGTCCCTGCCCTGTACCTCCCTGGTAGACGCGGCGCATACGCGCTCGGTAAACGCTTCCCGAAATGGCGTGGAAGCTTCACGATCAGCTTCTACATCAGGGCTAACACCGTTAACCGTCGTCAGACTCTGATCGGGCAGTGGGCTCCAGGGAAGTGGCAGTATCTCTTCAGGATTTGGAAGGGAGGAAAACTTGGTCTTTACCTGAGAAGAAACAAATTCAACAGTGGTAGTGACCCACGCCAGGACATGATCCCTGGTCTTGTTGGTGGACGCATCTTACCCAATCGCTGGACCTACGTCGGCTTCTCATGGGATCACCACAGGGGAATCGCCAGAATTTACCAAAATAGTCGCGTGGTAGCAACCAGCAAGACGAGGTACCCAGACCATAACTTGTTCAGCCGTCCATGGCCCTGGTTCCAGCTCGGTTACAAGAAGGACTCTAACAATGAAAACTTCGGGGGCTACATCGCTGGACTTCGATTCACTCGCGGTGTTCTCCCTATAAGACGTTTTGTACTATTTGCTAATAAAATAAGTAAGTCTACATTTATCGTGGCCCATCGCTTTCGAGTATATAAACAAAACCATATTTCAACCACTTCGTCTCGTAAGGCCTTTTTACACGGTGCTGGTGCGGTCCCGATCGAGACTAGATCGAGGAGGGCTCGGTTATTTTTCCCCGTGTAAAAGCGAAACAACTGACCTCCACCTTCCTCGGGCCAGTTCAGTTCGCCGTGTGAGTCTCAGGAAAGTGGAGGAGGTTCAGGCTGGTTATTCTCTCGTGTAAAAGCGAACCGGGCTCCACCGGCCTCGTGCGGGATTGAGCACGCTACATGAATGGCATCACTGGCACCCCGTTAGCTGTAAGTTACTTGTGAAGAAATCACGCACGATATTTCTCAAGCACTGCTCATGTTGTAAGAAGCATAGTTTATCGATTTTTAGTGATTATTTTTGGGATATTTCTTACTTGCGACAACTGTAAATGTTGATACACGCCATCTAGTGGCACGCATTTGAACGAACCGACCTCGAAGTAGATCGAGGCGGGTTACTGAACCCGCACCGTGTAAAAGCGATCAATCCATCCTGAACCAAACCCGCCTGAGGAGGGTGGAGGTAGGTTTCCTCGAACCCGCACCGTGTAAAAAGGCCCGTACAGCAGCGTTTTAGGTTTCTGATTCAATTTTATTTTCATTCCCTTTTTCAGAACACCATATGAATTTCGGAGGATTCAAGTACCTCATTCTCCTTCAGAAGGCACTCAGAATCGGTAAGTTGCAGTCAAATTTATGCCGTGTGTGTGTGTAATATAAAGCTAGGAATCCACCATTGATTTTCAAGCTGATTTTGCGTTGTGACTTGCTTTGCAACTGGACACTCGATCGCCGTAGTGGATTCGCTGGAAGTGACTTCCACCAGTGGCAAAGATGTGGTCAATTACAGTCGGCAATCGGTCGGCGACCCGTATCAGTTCCTTGTGATCGTATTCAATCGCAGGTAGCAGGTTGCAAAGCAAGTCGCAACGCAGAAAATCAGCAGTGGATTCCTAGCTCAAAGGGCGGCGCACACGAGCGATTTTCCAGGCGACCGGCCTTGCGACCACAGCAGCGACTGAACATTTTAGTTTTTTTTAGTTTTTGTTGACTCGTTTGCGACAAATGCTTCCTTGGAAGATCAGTGATGTCGCGGATGACATCACTGATCGACCTCAAAGGTAATTAGGGAGTTTTCGCAAAGCCCCCGAAACGCCAACGCGAACGCCAAACCCATTGTTCGATGCCAAGACGAGAGCACCGAACAAAAGGATAGACGTTCGCGTTGGCGTTTCGGGGACTTTGCGAAAACTCCCTATTATCGGAGGCCCCGAAACGCCAACGCGAATGTCTGTCCTTTTGTTCGGTGCTCTCTTCTTGGCATCGAACAATGGGTTTGGCGTTCGCGTTGGCGTTTCGGAGGCTTTGCGAAAACTCCGTATTTTAAGTCTATGAGAACTGCAAAAAACCTTATGTATACCGGTACTCAGTTTTTAGAGTAGGCCTATGATCCCCTAATACTTCACACATGTCACCCTGCTCATGCGTCACACTGCTCATGCGTAGATGCGCAGTAGTTACTTTCATATTCTCGCCGAAAATGACCGTTGGGGTGTGCACTTTTCATCAACGGCTTAAATTTTCAATCTCTTCAAACTTTGTATAAATCACAAATTAATGTTAGATATTATGTATGTTTGTTTCACAAGAAACTGTATCCTTTCGTAACCCGGTGGTCGAGTGGTTAGCGCGCTTGACTACCAAACTGTGCAATGGGTCGGCGCGGGTTCGACTCCGGGCGAAGGCATGTACATGTACAAAAAATTGTGAAACTTTAATGCAGGGTCCGTCGGATGGGACTAAAAGCCGTGGTCCCTTGTACATGTTGTACCTGAGTGTCTATGCTAGGGCAAGTAAAAGACCCCACACAGGTGGACAGTAGCCTGTCGTGGACTCCATACCTCCGGCAAAAATCCAACAGGGTTACAACGCCGGTAATGATGTATACAACTGTAATGATATACAACTGTAACTGTACATGATTTGGACGGCGGCCATCTTGAAATTCCATATACGGACATGTGACGTCATTTTCTTCATGATTCGATTGGATTGGCCTCCCCTGATATCATGGGATTGAAAGTTTAAATCACCTTCGTACCTGAACTTCAGTTATTATCGATAAAACATCCTGAGCGCGGGTCTTGGGCGACCATAAATTTCATGTCGATACCCCTACTGAGTGTGGAATGATGTCCGGTGCAAAAGCACAAGTCCAAAAGTGAAATAACCGGCCTTATTTTTTTTCTGTCTTACCTACTGTATGTTCATTACCCTGATATCATGGGATTGAAAGTTTAAATCACCTTCGTACCTGAACTTCAGTTATTATCGAAAAAACATCCTGAGCGCGGGTCTTGGGCGACCATAAATTTCATGTCGATACCCCTACTGAGTGTGGAATGATGTCCGGTGCAAAAGCACAAGTCCAAAAGTGAAATAACCGGCCTTATTTTTTTTCTGTCTTACCTACTGTATGTTCATTTTTAGGTGGTAGGATCGATCTTAGATGGTTCCGTCGTGGCAAGCACATTCCACGCCGTTGTCCGAGAGGATCGTATCACAGAGGCCGTGCCAGTTTCGACAGATATATCTGTTATATCAGAAATCTTCACCCTGTCTGGAGGTGGATCAGACGCATTGCACTGCGATACAAAATCAACTTGGCGAAAATCAAAAAGCGTGAGTTATTTTCTGCAACGTATTCATGCAGATTTGACAGGCACTTTCTAGTCGAGCTGCCCTTCTAGTGTCCTGGTAGCTCGACTAGGAAGTGCCTGATTGTTTCCACTGTTAAGCCTGAGGCTGTTCACACTTGCGGTGCGACGCGATGCGGTAAAGGCCTGTTTGAACTGAAGGCGATTCATTGACGCGCGTGGCAAATGGCTTTGTTATTTCCCGCCGCACTGCACGCAAACAAAGTAAATCGCGCGCGCGTTGCCCAATCGCACGCAGGTGGAAACAGGCCTTTAGAAGGCTGTAATCCTTTGTTCAAATCGCGCCGCATCGCACCGCGCCTGCAGTGTGAACTAGGATTAACCTTCAGTAAATGCGAGTAGTGGGTAAATCGCAGTTGATATACGTAGAATGGCCGGACAATAGGAGCTGTCAGCGAGTTGACCACTAGGTGTCACTAGGGCCCAATTCAATGCATCTAGCGGACCCAGTCATTATCGATCGAGCAGCGATCATAATAGATTTCCTGTACATTTGGTCCGCTAAGACTGTGCTGCCATCTGTTAGCAATATGCGCGGCTGACTGCTCCTATTGACATAATAGGGCCGTTTAGACGACAAGCCAAAAAAATATATTCAGATTTTATCCGATTCGATCCGAGTCGCGTCTCATTTGCGTTTAGACGAGACTTGAATGTGGTCCAATGGGGCTCAATGTGGATTCAGTACCATTTTAAATCCACATTGGACTGCATTGGGTAGCGATCACACGCCAAAGGTTTGAACCACAATTGGATCGCATGTGGATTTTTGCCTGTCGTCTAAACGGCCCTATTGACAACTGATAATCGATAATTGACCATCCTCGTTCCTACTTTCCGACCACAAAATACACGGCGGTTGGTTGAATTGCCTTGTTGCCTGGGAGCGAGCTTGCCGTCCAAGTGTCCTGGGGCCTGATTCACAAAGCCCTCTTAGCGTAAGTGTGATCTTAGCACTGCCCGTATCTATTTGTCAGCAATATTAAGTCGACGAACAATAGATACGGGCAGTGCTAACATCATACGTAAGGTAAGAGGGCTTCGTGAATCAGGCCCCTGATTGGTGCACGGCAACTCGAGGTGCGAGGGAAACACAAAATCATGGCGAAGTTCTCCTGGGCCCGTATGCATATAAAAGTGGAATAGGCTTATTCCAGGTATAACCTAACGTTATAACCTTAGGTTATACCTGGAATAAGCTTATTCCACCTTTATGCATACGGGCCCCGGGGTTTGTGCGTCGGCCTACGAAGTATGAGGTGGTACAGACACATTGGTGGGCCATGATGGTATGAATATAGCATTGATAAATTTCGTTCTTTTTTGCAGCGCACTTCTTCCGCTTCGCTCCATCACACGGTCGTATGAGACTTTATCCTCAGAAGCACTCCCTCCACGGCAAACCGATACCAGGACATCGCACTTCCAAGCAGTGCAGAAACTACTGTCAGCGTCACTTCTTCTGCAAAATGGCTGACTACAATGCGCGTAACCACATCTGTTATCTTCACACGACGTAAGTCACATTTCCCCAAATATATTCTTACTATCATGGGCCCGTATGCATAAAGGTGTACACAGAAAAAAAATCGATCTCAACTGGAGATAAAATGAGTCTCCAGCCTACTATTTTGTCCCTAAAATGAGTTTCTTTGCTACTCGAACACAGAATGAGTACCAGTTTTCTTCGGCTGGAGCCCCATAAAGGGCTATTTTATCGACTGGAGACAACTGCAACGGGAGTCTCATTCTGAAGTCGAGACAAAGTCTACTCATTTTGAGTTTTCTCAGTTCTCCAGTCGATGGGACAGGGCATCAGCTGGAGAAAATAGGAAACAAACCGAGGGGAACCAAAATCTGCTCATATGAGGAGCTCGGTGGTGTGGTGGGTCTGGTGTCCGACTTTCGATCAGAGGGTCCTGGGTTCGAAACCCACTGGGTGTGAAACGTTTTTTTTTGCATATCACTTGTTTATTTGATTCGAGACAACAGACAATCCGGTGGAAACAGCGGAGAATCATTTTTAACCAGTAGGAGACAATGTCATCTCAAGTGGAGGCCCAGTTATGTCTATTCGAGTTGCCAAAGAAACTCATTTTAGGGACAAGAGTTGGAGATTCATTTTACCTCGAGATGAGATCGTTTTTTCTTTCTGTGTATAACGTGAAGTTATACCTGGAATAAACTTATTACAGCTAGATTTTTATAGGACGCAAAACTAATTGAGTCAGAAGAGCGAAGTCAGAGGGGGGTGGGGGACCTCTCCCAGAAACAAAATTGAAAATCTTCATTCTCTGAGATGCATTTTCCCCACATCTGACACCACAATAACTCGGCTTGAAGAGGGGAAATGACGTTTTAGAGGAAAAAAATATTTGTCCTTTTGCTCCGGGTGGATGCCTGCCCCAGCTACGCCTCTGGTATCTATCGCTATGGCCCCAAAGTGATCCTGAAAAACGTTCGCTGATTGGCTAGTTAGTTTGGCGCTAGTTCTAACACGTAGGCCTACTAGTGATGCATATTTCTCATCTGATGAGAATCGCCTGAAGCAAAGCGGGTTTCGTGCGGGAGTAAAACGGAACCGCTTAAAAACTGTGGTCGGGTTTAATGGAAAGACAGCACATCAGAGAAAGATAAAACAAAGGAAGTCGAAAGTCAGTTCACTAATTGTTGTGGTACGTTTTCCTGTTTATATTAAAGGTATCGTCGCCTTGTGCCAGGACAATGGTTCGAAGCACAATACCGCAAAGTTGGAACGATCAATAACATTGGACAAAACATGACTCCACAATCGCACGGAAACGAAAAATCTGACACGAAAATAAGGGTCACTTAGTGAGCCAATGAGTCTCCAGCCTACTATTTTGTCCCTAAAATGAGTTTCTTTGCTACTCGAACACAGCATGAGTACCAGTTTTCTTCGGCTGGAGCCCCATAAAGGGCTATTGCATCGACTGGAGACAACTGCAACTGGAGTCTCATTCTGAAGTCGAGACAAAGTCTACTCATTTTGAGTTTTCTCAGTTCTCCAGTCGATGGGACAGGGCAAAAAAAATCAGCTGAAGAAAATAGGAAACAAACCGAGGGGAACCAAAATCTGCTCATATGAGGAGCTCGGTGGTGTGGTGGGTCTGGTGTCCGACTTTCGATCAGAGGGTCCTGGGTTCGAAACCCACTGAGTGTGAAACGTTTTTTTTTGCATATCACTTGTTTATTTGATTCGAGACAACAGACAATCCGCTGGAAACAGCGGAGAATCATTTTTAACCAGTTGGAGACAATGTCATCTCAAGTGGAGTCCCAGTTATGTCTATTCGAGTTGCAAAAGAAACTCATTTTAGGGACAAGAGTTGGAGATTCATTTTACCTCGAGATGAGATCGTTTTTTCTTTCTGTGTATAACGTGAGGTTATACCTGGAATAAACTTATTACACCTTTATGCATACGGGCCCAGGGGTGTAGCTAGATTTTTATAGGACGCAAAACTAATTGAGTCAGAAGAGCGAAGTCAGAGGGGGCTGGGGGACCTCTCCCAGAAAAAAAATTGAAAATCTTCATTCTCTGAGATGCATTTCCCCCACATCTGACACCACAATAACTCGGCTTGAAGAGGGGAAATGACGTTTTAGAGGAAAAAATTATTTGTCCGGGGGGGATGCCTGCCCCAGCTACGCCTCTGGTATCTATCGCTATGGCCCCAAAGTGATCCTGAAAAACGTTCGCTGATTGGCTAGCTAGTTTGGCGCTAGTTCTAACACGTAGGCCTACTAGTGATGCATATTTCTCATCTGATGAGAATCGCCTGAACCAAAGCGGGTTTCGTGCGGGAGTAAAACGGAACCGCTTCAAAACTGTGGTCGGGTTCAATGGAAAGACAGCACATCAGAGAAAGATAAAACAAAGGAAGTCGAAAGTCAGTTTACTAATTGTTGTGGTACGTTTTCCTGTTTATATTAAAGGTATCGTCGCCTTGTGCCAGGACAATGGTTCGAAGCACAATACCGCAAAGTTGGAAGCCCTTTTAGCGTACGTATGATCTTAGCACTGCCCGTATCTAGGCCTATTGTTCGTCGACTTGCTGACAATAGATGCGGGAGTGCTAAGAACCATACCGTACCCTCGATATTCGAGGGGTCGACCCAAACTGATGAAACCAAACATTTTGTAGTTTTTCCCCTCAACTACGCCTCATGATTCAAACTCCCTACGCAGTTGTGTACCGCGCCCCCTTCTGTTTACCTGCTCTCCACAACTGCTTTACTTCGTGGAAGTCGCCGCGTTTGGTAAACACATGGCGTCAGGGCCTGGCGCGAGTTTTACAGCCTATCAGAACACTGTTTTCAGAACTCTTTGGCCCGTTGGCAATGGATGTTCTTGTGCTACCATGGCTACGAACCGCTCGGCCAATGAAAAAGTGTCTCAGGCCAGCTTGGTTACCGATCGCTGGGTGCTCTCATTGGTCGACTCTCTCAGCGCCATCTGTTGACCAAACGCGGCGAATTTTACGAAGTTAAGCAGTTGTGGAAAGCGAGTAAAGAGGGCGCGGCTCACTACTGCGTAGGGAGTTTACCCATGATTATGGTGCTTGAAAACACCGCCAAGACGCCTCGCGTCCGCTGTAGTCGGGCGTCTTTCCGACTAAAAATATTTGACCAACGACTTTATCTAGGCCTATTGTTCGTCGACTTGCTGACAATAGATGCGGGAGTGCTAAGAATCATACCGTACCCTCGATATTCGAGGGGTCGACCCAAACTGATGAAACCAAACATTTTGTAGTTTTTCCCCTCAACTACGCCTCATGATTTAAACTCCCTACGCAGTTGTGTACCGCGCCCCCTTCTGTTTACCTGCTCTCCACAACTGCTTTACTTCGTGGAAGTCGCCGCGTTTGGTAAACACATGGCGTCAGGGCCTGGCGCGAGTTTTACAGCCTATCAGAACACTGCTTTCAGAACTCTTTGGCCCGTTGGCAATGGATGTTCTTGTGCTACCATGGCTACGAACCGCTCGGCCAATGAAAAAGTGTCTCAGGCCAGCTTGGTTACCGATCGCTGGGTGCTCTCATTGGTCGACTCTCTCAGCGTCATCTGTTGACCAAACGCGGCGAATTTTACGAAGTTAAGCAGTTGTGGAAAGCGAGTAAAGAGGGCGCGGCTCACTACTGCGTAGGGAGTTTACTCATGATTATGGTGCTTGAAAACACCGCCAAGACGCCTCGCGTCCGCTGTAGTCGGGCGTCTTTCCGACTAAAAATATTTGACCAACGACTTTCACACCATTTCAGGAAAACATGTCAGGAACTACAGCCATCGTTACGGTGACTGCTGGGGCCACGACATCAGAAATTTCCGGGGTGTCAGTCGCTACTACTGTGCCCGCCAATGCAACAAACGCAGGAACTGCAAATCCTTCATCTGGGTGAACCGTGGTCGTCACAGCTACTGCTGGATCAAGCACTCCTACTGCAGACGCCTTACACACAGGAACAACAAGAGTTACCATTTCTACACCAAGAGAAGTGAGTTGTGTGTCACTTTGCAGGCTGTTGATTACAGCAAAATCGCACTTGTACGGTCACAGAACAGTGGCGGATCCAAGGGGGCGTGCACAGAAAAAAAATCGATCTCAGCTCGAGTTAAAATGAGTCTCTAGCCTGCTATTTTGTCCCTAAAATGAGTTTCTTTGCTACTCGAACACAGAAATTAGTACATGTACCAGCGTTCTAAGGCTTTACCAGTTTTCTTGCATCGACTGGAGATAACTGCAACTGGAGTATCATTCTGAAGTGGAGACAAAGTCTACTCATTTTGAGTTTTCTCAGTTCTCCAGTCGATGAGACAGGGCATCAGCTGGGGAAAATTGGAAAGAAACCGAGGGGAACCAAAATCTGCTCATGAGGAGCTCGGTGGTGTGGTGGTTCTGGTGTCCGACTTGCGATCAGAGGGTCATGCAGGTTCGAAACCCACTGGGTGTGAAACGTTTTTTTTAAATATATGGCGACATCACTTGTTTATTTGATTCGAGACAACAGACAATCCGGTGGAGACAGCTAAGAATCATTTTAACCAGTTGGAGACAATGTCATCTCAAGTGAAGACCCAGTTATGTCTATTCGAGTTGCAAAAGAATTTGCATTTTATCTGGAGATGAGATCGTTTTTTCTTTCTGTCTGCCCGGCGGCGAACTTTTTTTTCCTAACCGATATATCCATTACGACCAACTTTTTTTCCTAACCTGTATAGCAAAAGCTGATCCTAATCCTCATCTGAACCCTAGTCCTAATACTACTCCCAACACTAACCCTGACCCTGACCCTAACCCTTGTACACTTACCCAACCATTAAAGGACCACGGTATTGCCACTTTCTGTCGACAGCCGGCGCCACCGACACCATTCTCCAATACTGTAGTTAAGCCTTTCGCCCCAGTGTTGGAGAATGTATGATTACACTACAATGCACGTAGTAGCATGCGTGGTTTACCAAGTCGTCAATAGAGGTCTCCCTTAACGCGGGTAGGTGTAACGCAAGATTGGGAAGCAATACCGTGGTCCTTTAACCCTCTATTCACTTCGTTAAGTTCGTTTCGTAATGGATGTACTGTTAGGAATCTATAGCAGTTAGGAAAAGTAAAACCCGCGGTCCGGCGCACCCCCCCCCCCTTCAACCACCGAGCGGCAAAAATTTTGGAAGGCATATACAATACATGTAATCAGACGCCTGATTTTCAGTAAAAAGAAAGTTCAATTTGGCCTGCCCAGGTGTCAGGAAATCGCGTTTCCAGCACTTTTACTGCCAAAATTTTCCGGGCTTCGCACCTTCGGCGAAAAAGGGGTGAAAATATCTTTGTTCCTTCCATTAGGGGGTCGAATTGGATGCAAAAAGCCCGCAGAAAGGGGTGGAAAATTTCCCTTGGTTCCTTCCATAGGGAGGTCCTTTTCAACTCAAGAACAAGCATATGTGTACCCTAAAATTAAGGAGGGGGAGGGACTTTATTGCTACATGTACTTGGTCGAACTCGAGCATGTCTTTTCTCCGCTTTTATAGTTCGTCGTTTCAAATGGGGCATACTGCTCAGGAAGCAGCTCAGAAAGAACGGAATCATTAATTTGAAATGGTTCCCGGGACTTCGTCGATGTATGCATGGTACAAAGAGGATTGGCAAGAGTTCGAACTGCAAAGGTAAGTAATGTATTTTGACTGCACACGCCATTACCAATCGGAAAATGCAGACTGTGTGATTTATCAATACCTTATCTCTGTTAAAGGTGCTGTCTCGCCTTACGAACTGTATTTAAAACGTGCCTCAAAAACCTGGATGTTGTAGAAAGATGTAACATTTTTTACCAAAGAATAAGGTGTTTGATGAACATTAACATCCCTTTAATTGGAGCCTATTGCTTTACATGCAACTTTATGCGGATGTCAGGTCACACTATTTATTTGCACAAAAATAGGAAAAGGGGGAGGGGAAAACGTAAGCGGAAAGATCACCTGCCTCGTCTCATCCTGAACATTTCTCTGCCAGAAATAACCACGCTTGAAATATGGCATTAAAATGTGAGAAAAAAGTAGGGTGTCATCGATCAATTTGAAGATTTTTGCATGTTTCTTCAAATGAACAATAGGGGGTTTAAAGTGTTAATCCACCTGTTGTTCAGGTGTAGAAAATCACCAATTTCTCAAAAAAATTGATCAATGACACCCATTTTTCTCACAATTCTTTGGATTGGCCAACACCACATGTCTGCCAAATTTTAAGCGTTTCTGGCAGTTATTTCTGCAATTTCTGGCAAAACTTCATCCACTTTACCCTCAGCGCCAAAATGGCCGACTTTCGAAAGGTGTCTTTGTATACTCTGGCACTTTATTTCTGATCAGATAGGCCTAGGCCTACATGTAGTTGCATTTTCAGGCCTTGTTTGCCTTTTATCTCATAGATGCATCGATTTGTGCACGTTTAAAGCTAGGAATCCATTGCTGATTTTCTGCGTTGCGACTTGCTTTGCGACCTGCTACATGTACCTGCGATTGAATACGATCGCCAGGAACTGACATCGGTTGCCGACCGATTGCCGACTGAAATTGACCACATCTTCGCTATTGGTGGAAATCACGTCCAGCGAGTCCACTACGGCGATCGAGTGCCCAGTTCCAACGCAACCCAGCTGCAAAGCAAGTCGAAGTCGCAGCGCAAAATCAGCTTGAAAATCAATGGTGGATTCCAAGCTTAACATGTACGTGCAGGCATACGTGAAGAGAGAACTGAATGCTTCGAAGTGCATGCATGTCTTTTCTCCGTTTTTATAGTTCGTCGTTTCAAATGGGGCAAACTACTCAGAAAGCAACTCAGAAAGAATGGAATCATTAATTTGAAATGGTTCAGAGGACTTCGTCGATGCATGCGTGGTACAAAGAGGATTGGGAAGAGTTCGAACTGCAAAGGTAAGGAGAATCAAGACTATGAAAGCGGACGTGGGTTACATATACACACACTGCTCAAAAGTATTGCAACATAGGTTTTTTCTTAATTCCTTGGTAGTCAGTCACGATCACACTTCAAACGTTTGCCACAAATGACAAAGGCTGTGTTTTAAAATTGGTCACCCAAGAAAATGGGGCAAAATTTAACTTTGAAATGATCACAAAGATATGTGCCGTTGGTTTTCCAAAAATCAAATATTGTAATCAATAATATAGACCTTTATCTATTAGTTTCTCCATCTGGGATGTAGTGTACCCTCATTTGAAGGAGGGTATCAAAAAATATTGAGCTTACCAGCAAAATCTATCGTTCCGTCCGACACCAAAACTACTTTCTGCTGTCAGACTTTAAAGGGTTAATAGATCAATTAGTTTGCCATAATTTAGAGCTCCATGATACCTAGATCTGACCTGAATATTGTAGAGTTTCAAGAAACAGCCTTTCACCAGTAGACAAAAGAATGGTGAAAATTTTGTGGTGTCGGACGTAACACTTTTTGAAACACACCCCAAATCAGAACAACTGAAAAGCTTCGGCTTAACCTGAGTTCAAGATAATCTTCGTTGGTGCATACGGCCCACCGTGATATGCAGATGCAGAATCAACCCAACCCAAAATTGTCCCTCCTTAAAGCGAATGGCTCGCGAGGTTTGTTTACATTTTTGGTGGTACCTTCCATAGGGAGTCAACCTAGCCTCCAGGCAAAGCCGTGCTCCAGCCATATGCAACACCTGTGCAAATATGCGAACGTAAACACTGGGTACGAGGTTCCATTAAAAATTTGTTAAAATAAGTTGATGACGTTTTCAAATTCAGTCGGTCAAGATGCACATTTTGTACTATTCCCATTGATTTTGAAGCGGCAGATTTTGCAGAATACGCCTCCGAAGTTTGGCTGTCTAATGCATTTCCCATTAAACTAAAATCCTTCTTTTGCCTTTTTCTCAAAATGGTGCTTGATATCGAGGACNTGTATCCGTACGGAAGAAGATGTCGAGAAATCCCAACTGACATTATATGGTCGTGGCCATGATCACATGATCACTCCTCTTGCCCAATCAGCAGCCGGATTGTGATTTTCAAATGGGAGGAATCGGCGGATGGGAATGAATGGCTAGCTCAGTCCCTGTAGCCAATCAGCATCCAGACCAGGATCTTGGTCTCCTCGTAACAGAAAAGTGGCCTTTATGATCCAGACACTTATCGGATCCCCAGATTTGAAACAGCGGCTGGGTGACCGAGACTATCTTTTAATAAGCCTGTTTTGTTTTTTATAGTCATCAGAAAATGGTGGGTCATACGCTGGATTAGGAGGCACCATCGAAGGTGGCACTTCAACCTGGCCCACTTCCCGATGGTCCCACGGCTCTACCATCTCTACCCCCTCAACGGCCGAAGAGTTCATCCTCGATGGAGGCTCACACTGCGTGGAGTGAAACCGCACAAGGGAATGGCCCTGTTCTTCCCAGGAAAGAAAAATACTTACGCAACAGGCCCACGGTTCTATAAATTCCGCAGCAGTTTCACCATTAGTTTCTTCGTAAAGCCTCTAACGGTTTCTCGTCCACAAATCCTGATTGGACAATGGTCTAAAAGGCAGTGGCAGTATCTCTTTAGATTGAATAAGGGTGGTCAGTTGGGTCTCCGTCTCAGACAAGACGTTAGGAAAAACCCGACAAAACCCCTGGTGCCTACGGTCAGAGGCGGAAAGCTCGTACCCAACAGGTGGTACTACGTCGGATTCTCCTGGGATCATCCCCACGGTATCGCAAGGATCTACGTCAACGGAAAGGTGGTCGGACAGAAGAAGACCTCTTCCAAGATACATAATCTGTTCCACAACCCATTCCCACGGTTCCAGCTCGGTTATAAGAAGGACACGAACAGCGAGTTCTTCAATGGTTATATGGCACACCTGAGGTTCACCAGGGGCGTCCTTCCTCTTAGGCGATTCAAGATTATCGTGAGACGAATCAGTAAGTGGTCTATGGCCATGTCGAATTAGCGGAACCAGCGGAAACAGCGGAACTGGAAGGAAAAACATAATGTTGTTTTTTCAAATAATAACTGCACTGTTCAAATCGAATTGTTAGGCGCCGAAAAAACTAGGTCTACGGAAGGCCTAGGCCGTGTAGGCCTACCGGTAGCCTAGCCTACCTAGCATGCCTAGGGCCTACATGTAGGTCTCAATCCGCACATCATGACTGCAACCGCGTGTTGCTTACAACACTGAGTCGCGTGTTGCTTTCAGTCAACAGCTAAACGAAGCAACAACGAGTCACGTGTTCGTTCTATCGGCTGCAGACCAAGTTCCGCTGGTTCCGCTAATTCGACATGGCCGTGTTCTATTCCGCCATCGGCGGCTATTCCGTCGGCGCAATCATGCTTTTTGTGATACACCAGGTTCTATGTTTTGTCACTATAAACCCAGACTATCAATATTAGCAGTGGTTACACTACATAAATCCCCGTGCTTTCCCGGGAATTTTGCGGTTACACCTACACTCATGTGACGTCTACTAAAGCCAAAATGGCTGCCAAACAAAGGATTCCCGCCAAAATTCCTGCAACTTGTTGCGAACTTCTGCAACTTATCACACTGAATGTTGCAATGCGTAAACGTCACAGGTAGACTGCAACAAGTTGCAGGTTGCAGCAACTTGCAACTTGGTGCAACCTAGTGTAAACCGCCCTTTAGGAACTTAGGTGAGTTGGCCTACAAACAGTATTAGGCCTAAGTCTTAACAATTTTTCAGAACACTTCCAACTTCACTTCGGTGGATTCAAGTTCGTCAAACTGTTGCATAAGAACCTCGTCCTTCGTGGAATACTACATCTCTCGTGGTTCAGACATGGCAAGCGTCCTAGAAGGAAGTGTATACGTGGATCACGACGATTTGGCAACCGCAAGAGTGGTCTCTGCAGGATCTTTAACTTGAGATGGGTGTACAGATGGAGTAAGTCTATCATATTATACAGTTTTCGCAAAGCCCCGAAACGCCGACGCGAACGCCTATCCTATTGTTCGCTGCTCTCTTCATGGCATCGAACAATGGGATTGGCGTTTCGGGGGCTTTGCGAAAACTCCCTATTACCGCTTAACCCCTATGTGCCCAAACTCGTTGTTTGGTGATTGTGGCCTGCACCATTCAAATAGACCTAGAATCGTAACCAGTAGACCGATTGATGTTCTCTTTGCATATTTTTAATGCGAGACTACCCCCCCCCCAAAGCGACTTTGTTCTGTTTGAAGAAACCTGGGTACATGTAAAGTAGCGTTTTAACGTTTGTCCTGGGATCTAGAATGACGGACTCCAAAGTCCACATCTGACTTGTTGCGATAAAACCAGCTATATCTCCAGAACGGAAGCAGCTACGAACTCGCACCTCACCCAGTTTCCGTTATTAAGACCGCCCCCATCAATGGGGCGGTCTTCCTTGTTTTTACTGAATTTCTCTCCCTCTCTCTCTGGATCTCTCCATCCAATCTGCGGTTTCACCACGATAACTAACGAAAAACGCCATGTATCGCGGTAAAACTTTCAGGAATTATAGATATGCACATTACACAAAACCCTATTGATTCTTGGGGTCATCCGTGTACAAATAGTGCGAAATTTAGGTGAAATCTGTCATTTTTTCAAACTGTTGACTGAAATGCCATCTTCAGGCAATTCATAGTACTATTACTATCACTTACAGCATACAGCTAACATTACACATGTGCATAGTTTGTTCATGTATGCTGAAGATGGCGTTGTGATCACCCTGGACTGGTTCCTATCTTGATTGATTATTCAATGGATGTGGGGAAGAGTCAATCCCTTTCTGGTCCGCCACATACCTGTTATTGGACCCTGTTGGCAGTACATAGCACATAGTTCAGTTTATCACTGAATAGTAGTGACCTTTACAGCTTCTCCTTCTGAAGTTAGTAGGGAGAAGTCAAGTCTCCCTCTTTGGAAAAAAGTCTCTCTGCTTTTAGGAATGGGAGACTTTTATTCTCCCTATTTCAAAAACCTGGCACCAACCCTGGCCGTTCGATAATTCTCGATCAATCAACTGACAGTGTGTCTTAGCTCCCAATTTCCAAGGGCGGTCTTTCAAATTGACTGGTAAGTCTATTTCTAGTTTGTTTTAACATTTTCATTTTACAGTTCGTCGTCATGCGCCCGTATATCAGATCAACATCAACAAACTACCCCGCATCCGTTACTACCGATTTGCACCCGGCAACAGGCACATGCTTCTGTACCCGCAATACCACTCCATGGGTGGAAAACCACTGAAAGGACTCTTCACCTCAAGACGATGCAGAAATTGGTGCCAGAGGAATTACTGTTGGGCCGTCGACTACAATGGTGCCACCCGCAGGTGCTACGTCCACAGGCACCCACGCAGGAGAAGACCGACAACCGCCAAGTCAACAGGCACTAAATACTATTGGAAGGTGGCACAGTATGTTAAGAGGTCGTACAAACGTCCTGCGTGTAAGTAAAATACACATGTAATAATTGTGAATATTCTATACCACTCACTTTCGAAAATTCAAAGTGAAGGACACTGCCGTAAGTTTGCACATGGCGATAGTTAGCATATAGGCACAGGGGGTAAATGCCAACAGAGGTCACTGAAAAACATGCTTTTCATACAGATTTGGCCTAAAAAGGCCTTGCGACTGTCGGCCTGCCATTGCGACTGTCCAATGGACTAAAATTGCCAGATTTGGTGGATCGTTTGCGGTTTATCGTCGCACAGAGTGACCAACTGTTCTGGTTGCCCGACTGATCGGGTCGCAGGGCACCGCAGGCTGGCGATTTTTCGAGCGATTTTCTAGGCGACCACCCTTGCGACCACAGAGGCGACTGAACATATTTTTAGTTTTTTTGGTTTTTGTTGACTCGTTTGCGACAAATGCTTCTTTGGAAGATCAGTGATGTCGCGGATGACATCACTGGTCGACCTCAAAGGTAATTACTGCAGGCAACGTACTAGTCGCATCGGTAGTCGCCCCCATTTTAGTCGCCAGTGTGCGGAGCCCTTTACTTAATCGCTTCACGGGTGGTTACGTAGTTTGCGGATAATACAGCGCCGATTACCTCAGCGACTGCTGTAAAGTGCCAAGCGGCGACTGCCCTTGCGCGGCGGCCCTGAAAAAACCCAGCTTGTGACCTAGTGACACACTATACTATAACAAAGGAAAGTGCCAAGCGACCAAGCGATTGAAAATTCAACAAAACGAATTTTCAGTCACTTGCCGACTAGCAGTCGGGCGACGCAAAAAAGACAGTCTCGCCATGCGGTTTTTGCCCGCAGACAGAATGCGTTCCATGCACCAGCGACCTCGCTTCGAGCGAAGATGCCCTCGTTTGCGGATGATTCCAGAAATAGTCGCCAGCGACAGTCGCCAGCGATGGTCTCCTGCGACGTCGCGCTCGCTAGTTGGGGTCGGCAGTCTCTTTGATTTTATTCGCCCGTGTGCGCCAGGCATTACTTTGCGACTAGTTGACCGATACAAAACTGATGAAACTTTCGTCTGCAGACAATTCGGATGCAACGCCACACTAGCCGGCGACTTGGGTCGCCTCCGGAGGTCGTCAGTCGTTTGCGGATGGTTCCCTGAAATGGTCGCAAGTGGTCAGCGAGCGACCTCGCATGCGATGGTTGCCTGCGATGTCGTGGTCGCCAGTCTCGTCAGTGGTCGCATGATTTTGGTCGCAGGTGTGCGCTGTGCTTATAGCATGGCGCACACGGGCGACTAAAATGGGGGCGACTATGCGACCACTACGTCGCATGCGATAATTACCTTTGAGGTCGATAAGTGATGTCATCCGCGACATCACTGATCTTCCAATGAAGCATTTGTCGCAAACGAGTCAACAAAAAGTAAAAAAACTAAAAATATGTTCAGTCGCTGCTGTGGTCGCAAGGCCGGTCGCCGAGAAAATCGCTTGAAAAATCGCTCGTGTGCGCCATGCTTTATATACATGACTCGTGACAGGGGTCGTACTAAAGAGCGTCCACAAGCGTCTACAGTCTCGCGATCGGACGCTGACCAAAATCGTGCGACGAGGTCGGCGTCGAACGTGAGATCGCCTGATGATCGGTCGCCGACGATGGCGTCAGCGTTTAGACCATTCACTTCGTTCCAGATTACCGTGTCCCTCGCTACTATCGCAGGCGTGGAAATTGCCGTGGCCACCATCTCCGAACCTACCACCGAATCAGCCCGAAAGCCTGTGCAAAACGTTGTAACAGGATTGTTCAATGCCGTGGATTCTTCCACGTTGAGAGAGGAAGTAAGAGCAAGTGTAACCTTAAACGTATCGGCAGGAGATGCGTGCGTAAGCTCCGAAACCGAAGGCGTTGGAACTATAACTTCTACTACAAGAAGGCCCCACGAGGTAAGTGCACCGCAAGTTTATGCATTAACCCTTTTTTAGCAAAGGTCAAATTTGAAAAAGTAAATATAGGGCCGTTTAGACGACAAGCCAAAAAACCACATTCAGATTCGATCCGATCGACCCCCATCGCGGGTCTCATTTGCGTTTAGGCGAGATTTGAACGTGGTCGTAGGTGGTCCAACGCGGTCCAATGTGGATTCGGGACCATTTTAAATCCACATGGACCGCATTGGGTAGCGTTTACACGCAAGAGTTTTGAACCACAATCGGATTCGATCGGATCGCATGTGGATTTTGGCCTGTCGTCTAAACGGGTTAATAAGGACTTTCTGAATTCAATACAGTATGGCTAATGAGTGCTAGGTTTATTGAAAAAAGGTATCTTTTGTGCTTGTGAAACTTAGAGGTGTTTTATGTAGATTTCCCAGTTGAAAACTGTTCACACATGTTAATGAAACTTAAACATTTTTTTTTTCATTTTCAGTCCCTCCGTTCAACATTGTACTATTCAGAAAGAATGTCAGACCGAATGGAATTCTCCAACTGAAATGGTTCCCGAAACTGAAGACATGCATGTGGGGAACAACGAAAGCTGGCAGTGGATGCAAAATTGTAAACCTTATAAAATTCTATCGCTGGGTGCACCGATATCACAGGCGTTACCATATTCCATTGAGCAAATTCCCACACATCACGAGGTTATACCACATGTTCGTCTTCAGACCACGACAGAACAAGCGGTTCATGCTTTTGTAAGTGATGGTTCGGAGATGTGATTGGGTGTGGACTTAAATCTATTGGAACCAAGACAATAACCAGAACACCCTCAATAATGTCGGATTGGCTTTTGACTGATTTGATGAGCCACAGACAGATTTTCAGCGAAAATGATCCTTTGCCAGGATCTACACTCGGTCGAGAGGTTAAGAAATCACTCCGGTAACGGTAACACTAACGCTAACGTTATTTTTTACATTGCAAATGTACGTCAGAAATAGCGTTACCGTTAGTGTTATCGTTAACGGAGCGTTTTCTTAACCTCTCGAATAATTCAGTGGTATCGGCCTCCGCTCGAAGCTGTCACCCTCAACCACTGAAACACTTGGTGCCAAAGTCCGTTTCTGAACACTAGATGTCACTACCAGTTGTTGACGAACGTGCTCGATCAACCAGCCAATGAGCGATCAACCAATAAGAAAATGTTTCGGGCCATATTTATAAAGGGTGTTTAGCCTACCTAAACAGCGTACAAATTCTGCATTACACAGGTTAAAGGCCTAGAAAACTATTGTTCTGCCTTCTGTATGCTGCCTGATCTCTTGCATTTACCCACAAGATAATCACACGCGTCTATCTTTCTTGCGGCTTATAGTGCGGGAGGACAAAAGAAAGTGTTGGACATATTCTAGACAAGCCTGCCTGATCGTTCAACATTTCCTTAGTCCTCGTGGATTTAGACACAGGATAGTTGGACGCGTGTGATTATCCTGCAGGTAAACGCCTCGATCTGTTGAAGCACCATACAGACGTCAGACAATAGTTTTCTAGGCCTTTAAACTGTGTAATGCAGGATTTGTACGCTGATTAGGCTAAACACCCTTTTTGAATATGGCCCTTCATGTTTTCCCCTAGTGCGTGAAATACCGGTACTGGTCGCTGATTGGTTGATGACAGTGTGCGCCATCTAGCGTTCAGAAACATGATTAGGCCTGATCTGTGCCAGTGGTTGAGAGCGTATAACTAGTATTGAGCTCGAGGCCACTGGGGACGAGTGTACCAGGATCGGGCAAGTATTCTAGGTTGCCTGGTTTGTCCTGGACTTGTTTTGGGACACCCTGTATAATTCAGATTCCCGGGGCGTAGCTAGCGGGGGGGGGGGCATTTGCCCCTGCCTGCCCCCCTTCCTCCCAGAGCAAAAAGGGAAAAACAATTTTTACTCCAAAAGTTCCCCTCTTCAGGCCAAGTTATGTGGTGTCAGATGTGGGGACAATGCATCTGAGAGGACGTGAATTTTCAATTTTTTCCAGGGAGGACCCCCTGAGACCCCCCTCCAGCTTCGCCGCCCAGACTAAATAAATTGTTCTCCCCTAGGACATAAAAGCTATCTACGCTCCTGGATTCAGGGTTTAAAAAACTCGACGTAAAATGTGATGCGAAACGTGAGATTGCTAAACCTCTCCACTATTGATTTTGCGCTGATTGTACATACAAGGGCGTGTATTTTATCTGTTTATTATTTTCATTTTAGCCCTCATGGTCGTGTAAAGTACAAAATTATCAAACCCAAGACAAAACGATTATTCGTCCTCGACTTCCCAGGCACGAAAGGTTCCTATGTGACTGGTCCACGATTCGTTAAGTGGCACAGCAGTTTCTCGATATCACTCTACATTAAGCCAAGAAGTGTGAAGAAGAGACAAACTATTATTGCAAATTGGAAGAAAGGACATTGGCAGTATCTGTTGAGAATTTGGGAGGGAGGCAACGTCGGTCTTTATGTCCGAGGGGATGTAAAAAAAGGAACACGAGACCTCATTGCCCCCATCCGCGCTGGAAAGGTCCCTGCCAACAAATGGAGTCATATTGGTTTCACGTATAACAGACTGACGGGCACTGTAAGGGTCTTCCTGAACGGCAAGCAGATCGCAACGAGAACAACCAAGAGCAAGAACCATAATCTGTACCGATGGCCATTCCATCGGTTCCAGCTTGGCTACAAGATGGACAGCAAGAGCGGTTTCTTCAATGGTCTCATGGCAAACCTGCAGTTCACAAGAGGCGTTCTCCCCAACGGAGCATTCGTCCGCTACTTCAAATTTATCAGTAAGTGATTAGTGAGGTTTCGCAAACCTGACCAAACACGAAGTACGAAATACGAAATTGGACTTCATTTCCAAGACGTAATATATTTCAGGAGATGGTTGGTACCACAAATATCGCCTGCTGCAAGAGCGTCTTTCAGCGTATGTCGTTAGACCGATAGAGTTACGGTCTATATTAAACTTAGATTAAACGTAGATTTTCGTATTTCGTACTTCGTGTTTCCCCAACGGAGCATTCGTCCGCTACTTCAAATTTAAGTGATTAGTGACGTTTCGCAAACCTGACGAAACACGAAGTACGAAATACGAAATTGGACTTCATTTCCATGACGTAATGTATTTCAGGCGATGGTTGGTACCACAAATATCGCCTGCTGCAAGAGCGTCTTTCAGCGTATGGCGTTAGACCGATAGAGTTACGGTGTATATTAAACTTATACGTACACGGATTGAAAGTACACAAAAGTTGTCCTCGTTGTACAGAATTCTATCCGTATACGTATCCGTATAGGCCTAAGGATAAGTCGCTGATCTCAACCTCCCTAACCCTTTTATTTTGCCTGATGTAACAATTTTCTTTGTGTCCTTTCAGAAAACAACCAGCTGAACTTTAGCGGATTCCCCTACTTCAAACTTCTGTGGAAACAGATCCGACCACATGGCGTCATTCAGCTCAAGTGGTTCAAGAGGAAACAGTGTTTCCCTGGTACTATAAAGAAGGGCAATAATTGCATAAGTAAGTTGATCTATGTAGGTCCGTTNAATCACTTCGTTGTTTAATACGCCCCGTGCATAAATTATCGTAATGCATCCTCATTATGAACCTCGCGTTTTCATTGGTTAGAATCTGCTGTATAAGCAGTGCGAGAACTACTATTTTCACAGCAACTTGCTGTGCAAATAGTCACGGCGAATAAATAAAGTCCAGGAAATGAGGTAGATTTTCGTATTTCGTACTTCGTGTTTCCCCAACGGAGCATTCGTCCGCTACTTCAAATTTATCAGTAAGTGATTAGTGACGTTTCGCAAACCTGACGAAAGCGAAGTACGAAATACGAAATTGGACTTCATTTCCATGACGTAATGTATTTCAGGCGATGGTCGGTAGGCCTACCACAAATATCGCCTGCTGCACTAAGAGCGTCTTTCAGCGTATGTCGTTAGACCGATAGAGTTACGGTGTATATTAAACTTATACGTACACGGATTGAAAGTACACAAAAGTTGTCCTCGTTGTACAGAATTCTATCTGTATACGTAATCGTATAGGCCTAAGGATAAGTCGCTGATCTCAACCTCCCTAATCCTTTTATTTTGCCTGATGTAACAATTTTCTTTGTGTCCTTTCAGAAAACAACCAGCTGAACTTTAGCGGATTCCCCTACTTCAAACTTCTGTGGAAACAGATCCGACCACATGGCGTCATTCAGCTCAAGTGGTTCAAGAGGAAACAGTGTTTCCCTGGTACTATAAAGAAGGGCAATAATTGCATAAGTAAGTTGATCTATGTAGGTCCGTTATCAGTTTGAGATGTCATCAGGTTCGGGGCCGAATGGGCCCGAACAATACCGAACCAACCGTGGGCTTTAGCAGACGTAGACTGGTCTCCCGTCCTCGACAGGCGACCAGTCTATAGCCGACGATTTGCGCCAAATACCAAACACCATCACAGAGACGAAATAAAGAATTTGACTGTTTTGGCATCATTACAATGGGTGTAGAAGTAATTGCAGCCAATATACAAGCAATGCCTGAAACAAAATTGTGAGTTGCAAAAAAAGTGGTCCTTAAATTTTTTGAGTAGTATATGTCAACAACAATAGATAAGCGAGCGATGTCAACAAATTTCTTCCTTTTCCAGTCAAGAGGATCAGAATTTTCATCAGATGGCTCAGGAGAACGGCACCAAAGTTCAAAATCAACATTCAAAAACTGCCTGTGAATAAAGTTTGGTCACTTGAGCCGCACGGTTAGTAAACTTTTTGAACTGAGAATGACAGAGGTCTTCAAATACAATTGCCTCTTACGTCATCTTACCGGTATTCTACCATTCGGAACTTCCGAAGGCAACTGTTCGGCAATTTTCGTAGACAATCGCATTTCCCCTCTGACACAATTCCAAGGCAGCCATCTTGAATGCGCAAGGATTGCTGCCCGTTTGTGAGAGTTCAAATGCGGTTCGGATCATCACACCTCCAGAACCCTACGCATGGACGAACTAGGTCACACAAAAACGTCCGTTGCGTTATTGGATAAATAATTGGCAGATTGGGTGAGATACAGGTACGTTTAAATATAATATGCCTCAATTTATCCAGCAGACAAGGTTGAACATCTTAACAGGCCAAAATTCGGCCAAAATAGTCCCATGGTCGGTCACGTTACAATATGGCTGCCTTGTACTTGTGTCCGAGGTGAAATGCGCCGTCCAGTGGACAGATAAGCAGTTCGCCTCAGGTCGTTCCGAATTGATCTGAAACATGGTACATATATACCCCCAGGTCAGATGACCTGGTCCGATTCGATTCTATGCTTCGCTTGGCCTCCAGGTGGCCGAAACCAAAAACACAAAAAGTGCAATAACTCCTGAACTAATGACTGGATCATCTCCAAATTTTTATCATGGGTGTTATCTAATTAGGATACATAACATATGTAGCAGGTTTTTGATTTGACCTACTTTTCAAGGTCACAGAGGTCAAAGTTCTACAAAAGTAACAAACTCACACAGTTCTTCATTATTTCACCGAGTGTCTTCATATCTTGCATAAACGTGTATTATGCCTGGCTTTCACTGACGCTACGAATGTCCCGAATCGCACCGAATCTGAAAGTTGTCCGCTTCGTAGATAATTCTCAAACGTTTCTTGCAGTTCCTAAATGATTCTTAGTTGATTCCTGAACATTCGTACTGTTCGGGTGAGTTTTTGTTTGTCAAAAACTTTCGTGGAAGCGTTCACGAATTTCACGACACAAATTCAACTACGAAGTACAAATTCAAAGAATCATGTAAGAATTGTAAGAATAAGGTACGGCTCACTTACGAATATTCGCGCCGATTCGTGACAGATCCGTACTTGATTCATAAATACATTCGGGACATTCGTGCCTGTTTCGGGATGTTTTCGGCGTGGGTCCACAAATTTGAGGGAGACACGAATGGCCAAGAATAGCCCAGAATGCAAAAGAATCGACTACGAGGCTGTTACGGCCGATAAGAAAGGGTTACGAAGTGTTTACGATCTATACGAATTTGAAATTCGTGAAATTCGTGAACCGTCCCACGAAAGTTTTTGACAAACAAAAACTTTCGTGGCGGCTCGACGAACTCACACGACCTGTACGAATGTTTTAGGAATCAACCAAGAATCATTTAAGAACTGCAAGAAACGTTTGAGAATTATCTACGAAGCGGACAACTTTCTGATTCGGGACATTCGTAGCGTCAGT
>NMRB01002709.1:46244-74946 GCA_002633025.1 Notospermus geniculatus
CCGATCGGACATCCAATATGGCCGCCAGGTGGTATAACCCCAAAATCATTGAAGTCCTACAACTTGGGAATGACTTGACCCAGATTGCTCATAACTGACATGTACCTCTCTCTGTCATTACACTATTATGTCCAAACGGGTGAGCACATGGTCCATGGACCATTTCATTCATGTTCTAACGTACTGGTGTCCATTTTTCTTATCCAGGAAAATTCCAAGGCCATCCATGGTATCTCCTTTTCCTACAACCCAGACCGAAAAAATCAAGGGGCGTCAAACGCGGAAAGGGCCCATTCGGCTCAAAACAGCCTGGGTGGTTCTTCCCTGGGAAACCGAATGGTTATTTCAGAATCCCGAACAGAAATCATCTGCACTTTAAATCCTTCACCATTACTGCCTGGATTAAACAGGACCGCATCCGAAATGGTGCTATCGTAGAGTACCGTGGAAAAGGAGGACGGGGTACTGCTGGAACTCACTTCTGGATCTGGCAGAATACGTTGTTTGTCAATGTTGTCCACAACCACGGAAAATCGTATGCAGTCGCCTTCCCTCGATTCAAGGGCATGTTCCCCAAGAACAAATGGAGTTTTGTTGGCGTCAGCTACAACCATAAGAATGGACACTTAGTGATGTGGATCAACGGACGTACAATCTTTAGAAAGGCACCGATATTCACTCCTGACACAATAGGTGACGTGTACATTGGTATCAGGCCCTCATACCCGAGATTCCATCCATTCAGAGGTTACCTATCAGGGGTGTCCATCTTTCCATTCGCTATCACCAGGAAGCAACTACCCGACATCAGCAGGAAGTTCATTGTTCTTATTGGTAAGTTCCAGCGAAAAATGAGAAATATAAAATGCATTGTCGCACGACATCACCTTGCAATTTTGATGTTCTGATAGCGCTGTTGATGCAGGGTCACTATTTGTGCCCTTTGAACCCAGATTGGCCTTCCCCCATCTAGCTCTTCAGATAAATTGCCTAAGGCCGCGCCCACACTGCAAGCGAAATAGCGAAGCGAAGTGAAGACAATTTCGCCAAACGATGTGGCGGAAACCGTTAAACACTCTGGAGGCATTTAAAGGTTTTTGCCACTAAGAGAGCACCGAACAGAAGGGCATACGTTCACGTTGGGGTTTCGGGGAGCTTTGCGAAAACTCTGTATTGTCTTCGCTTCGCTATTTCGCTTGCAGTGTGTGCGCGGCCTTGCGAGTCTTGCCTGAGCAAAATCCTACACTCAATACATGTACAGACCCATCGTACTACTCTGACGTATGGATCACCGCCCAAATGAAATTATGTAAAGCAAGACACTGACAGAAAAACCAACAAAATTAACGTGTGGGCTGAAGTGTACATCGGCCTTGCGACTGGAAGCAACTGAACGCAACAGTCGCTATCGATGTACAAGTTCCGCGCACATCGGTTACGACAGGTCATTGCGGCAACAATGGCACAATCCAGTCTTCAATCTGGAGCGCGCACATCGAACAGGCAATGGTACTGAATGCTACCCGGAAGCTGTCGATGTCTTCCGATCGGACCACTCGGGAGTCATTTTGTGGGTCACCTGATTCCATCACGTGACCAGATGTGCTCCAAAAACGAGGAAATTCATTGCCAGCGCGCGTCATTGGAAGTGACTGAAGACGACTAGAAGCAACCGTTGGCAACGAGTAGAACATGAGCAACTGGCGCTGAAAGGGTAAATGTTGTCCTGGGTACATACAAAGATTACCCAGGATCTCAGTCTTCACTAAAACAATACCCTGGGTGTAGTTTCGGTAGCCGAACATCACCCAGCATCCGCAATCTGTGCCTAGGAACGAGTCCTATTTAGATATCCCGTGGAATCTTGCGGTCTCGCGCCGCGGTACTTGTTGAGTGTAGCTGTTCATGACATTCTTCAGGCTGTCACGTGAGCACGGGCGAGACAACCTCGAATCCAGGTGTCATACTACGACGCTGGGTGATGTTCGGCTACTGAAAGTACACCCAGGGTATTGTTTTAGTTAAGATTGAGATCCTGGGTAATCTTTGTGTATACCCAGGACGACATTTACCCTTTCAGCGCAACTGGCTGGAACTAGCGGCAACGGTCCCCAATAGAGAGGATGCGCAGCTTTCCGACTTCAAATACCAGAATGAATTGCAGTCCGCTGTAGACATCCTTGATAAAGACGGTTTGATAGACGTTTGCAAATCGTAAAATGCTATAACTTTGTGGCAGAATAGTTTTGACTCTTAATCGTAAGTGCACACAAATCGCAAATAACATAGTCGTGTCTCAAGTCGTAACGACTTGGATTACGACTTCAATATTCATTATTTATCTGCATTTCCAATTTATAAGGCCAAATTTTTCTGCCTTCAATTTATGGTGTTTGACGAATTGAAAACTTCTATCAAATCGTTTTTATCAAGGATGTCCATAGCGGACTGCAATTGATTCTCGTAGTTGAAGTCGGAGTCGGAAAGTTGCGCATCCTCTCTAATAGCGTTGCCGGTGCACGTACATCGGTCTGTTTGAGCATCTGATCAGTTGCTGCTGGTTCCAGGTACCGGTAGTCGCAAACCGTTGCAGGTGTGACAGGAATCAGCGTCCTAGGAATGCAGATCCGCAAAACAATAGCCCACTATTGTAAGATTATATTCGAATGGCCATGGTCTCTGTGGCCACATGTTCTAATCCCTCGCTGAACAATAAGACCGGACTCTGATTCCTGGGGGACTTCGATTCCTTTCACACCTGAAACGCCATTGCCGATAGTTGCTTTCAGTCGGCAGGCCGATGTACGCTAGGCTTTAAACTTTTGCAAATGATTGTACATGTAGGCCTATCTATAAAAGATATACACTACTATGTATTCTTTGAATATCTTTACAGGTGGAAAGGCACCTGCAGGTAGGTCATTTTTGGGTTATCATCTATTTTGACGTGTGTGCCAGATGATGGTACAAAATAAAGGCTAACCATCAATTTGTCTTTTTCCCACAGGATGTCAGTATTACAGGAAACATACAAACACGTTTGAGTAAGGTCGAGTTTCACTTTTGCGTGCAAAATTTAAAGCTACACTCTATTGAATTTTATGGTCATTTCAAAGTGTTTTTGGAGAGTGCAGGGCCTTTATGAAAATCTTCATTTTACCATGGTAATTCCGCACGGTAAAGGACAGTTTACCATGGTATAATTGGTTTTCACCATGGTAAACCTTCTTTTACCGTACAGAATTACCATTCACCATGGTAAAATGGAAAATATTTTTTTATAAGGGGGTAGAGGTTTCATAGCCCCATGCAGGTCCCCAAAATGCTTGCCTGGTACGTACTTCAATGAATCAAGCCCTACTTTTCAGCACACATTGAAAAAAAACTGCAGGCAGAGCTCTATGTATTCTTATAGAGTACAGTACATTTTACACTAGACTTGCGTCGGCAAATGTGATTGTGAGCACTTTCTGAATTGAATACAGTGTGGTTTTAATAAAGAGTGTATAACCCCACTCTGAACCACAGAGTCATGACTTTTATTAATTTATCGTCATTGACTCTGATGTGTCATGGTCGCCATTCTGCAGAGACTACTTATTTTCAGTGGTCATGTGATCTCATCTGGTCATGTGACAAACAAGATGGCCGGAAAACGCCAAGCAAATGTTATAAAGTAGATCACCAAAAACACCGAAAAACCTGTTATAAACACCGGTTTAACGCCTGTTTAATGATGATATGGAATAAATATATTCATCAGCTATGTACACGATGTATGTTGAATTACAAGCAAAATTGTCGTCGTTTCAAGGGACTATTCAGCATGCGGATGCAACTTGGATGTTAGTCGGTCAAGCTTCTCACTTCCGGCGCAGTGCGGTAGAATATTCACCGCTGTATCGCTGCGCAAGATGGCGGCCATAATACAGTCGAGATATGTACGGAGGCCCGTCGGAAATTGCCGAAGTACATACGAAGATGGCGTCGATTGTGTATAACCAGTGTTGCCGTTTAAGTTGATGAGCATGGGACCGTTTTGACAAATAAATTTCACTGCGATGTTGATGAAAATGTCCTCCATCGTCAAAGTGGTGAGTATAGTCTTGTTTCTCAGTTTTGATAATTTTCGTCTCGTTTTCTTTTGATTACAGGATTCTTCAAGCCATGTAAGTACAGAGAATGCAAATATGCAAAAATGCTTTTAGCAAAAAATATATGCCTACGGTAGTTAAAATAGCAATTTCAGGTTATCGTTAATCGGTACTCAAGGTTGCCAAAAAAGGTTCTGAAATGTAATGATATCAACTAGACAGAATTATCCATTCTGATATCTTCTGAAATTTAGTCGGAATTCACCTTATCATTTCATGTGAATAGGAGCAGTCACCGCGCGTATTGCCAAAAGATGGCAGCAAAGTTCTAGCGGACCAATACAAAGGAAAATCCACGTGATTGGTGCTCGATCAAGAATGAATGGGTCCGCTATATGCATTGAATTTGGCCATAGTGACACCTATTGGTCAACTCACTGACAGCTCCTATTCTACTGTGTAGAGAAGAAGCGTACGGTGGTTGCCACCCTTATTTGGTGTAATTGAAGCCTTCACCTTAAAAGCCCTCTAGTCTGAAAGTGGGGCGGGCGGGGCTGACCATACCGGTGTTGCCACCTATTGTCAACTTTTGGTACTAACAAATCAGATTTAAAATCGCGTTTCACAACTTTTTGTTTGTTTTTGAGCGTTAAATCAAAAAGTCGAAATCTATTTCAGCTACCGTACAAGAATATTATCATGATAGATATTAAAAATAGATAACATTAATGTTTTTTGTTATTTTGTTTTGTTTTGGTATACACGGTGCTGCCACCTGTCCGAAGGAGAATAACTATTATGATCAACCATGTAAATAAACAAACCGTAATGTTTACATTTCGGACTAGAGGGCCTTTAACTGTTCTTCTTTCAGAACCAGGTACCGGTAGTCGCAAACCGTTGCAGGTGTGACAGGAATCAGCGTCCTAGGAATGCAGATCCGCAAAACAATAGCCCACTATTGTAAGGTTATATTCGAATGGCCATGGTCTCTGTGGCCACATGTTCTAATCCCTCGCTGAACAATAAGACCAGACTATGATTCCTGGGGGACTTCGATTCCTTTCACACCTGAAACGCCATTGCCGATAGTTGCTTTCAGTCGGCAGGCCGATGTACGCTAGGCTTTAAACTTTTGCAAATGATTGTACATGTATCTATAAAAGGTATACCCTACAATGACATTGTATACATTGTATTCTTTGAATATCTTTTTACAGGTGGAAAGGCACCTGCAGGTAGGTCATTTTTGGGTTATCATCTATTTTGACGTGTGTGCCAGGTGATGGTACAAAAATAAAGGCTAACCATCAATTTGTCTTTTTCCCACAGGATGTCAGTATTAGGAAACATACAAACACGTTTCAGTAATAAGATCGAGTTTCACTTTTGCGTGCGAAATTTAAAGGAGCACGGTTACCGTATTGGATCCCAAATGCGTTATTTGACTGCCGACGTAGAGGGAGCCACCTAGCGGCAGTAAGACGAACTACAAAAATGCATTACAAAATGTACGCAGTAAATCGGGTCATTCGCATTCTCTCGGGTTGGAGAGTGGCGCCGGCTGTCGAGAAAAAGTGGCAATACCGTGCTCCTTTAAAGCTACACTCCATTGAATTTTATGGTAATTTCAAAGTGTTTTTGGAGAGTGCAGGTAGAGGTCTCATAGCCCCATGCAGGTCCCCAAAATGCTTGCCTGGTACGTACTTCAAAGAATCAAGCCCTAGTTTTCAGCACACATTGAAAAAAAACTGTAGGCAGAGCTCTCT
Organism: Notospermus geniculatus; assembly: GCA_002633025.1. Lineage (NCBI taxonomy): Eukaryota > Metazoa > Nemertea > Pilidiophora > Heteronemertea > Lineidae > Notospermus > Notospermus geniculatus. The sequence goes on from NMRB01002709.1 coordinate 52,108, forward strand.
GTATTCTAATACAGTACAGTACATTTTACACTAGACTTACGTCGGCGAATGTGATTGTGAGCACTTTCTGAATTGAATACAGTGTGATTTTAAAGCGAATGGCTCGCGGGGTTTGTTGTGGCGCCATGACAGTTGATCCTCGATATCAAGCACCATTTTGAGAAAAAGGCAAAAGAAGGATTTTAGTTTAATGGGAAATGCATTAGACAGCCAAATTTCGGAGGCGCATTGTGCAAAATCTGGCGCTTCAAAATCAATGGGAATAGTACAAAATGTGCATCTTGACCGACTGAATTTGAAAACGTCATTAACCCATTTTAACAAATTTTTAATGGAAGCTCGTACCCAGTGTTTACGTTCGCATATTTGCACAGGTGTTGCATATGGCTGGAGCACTGCTTTGCCTGGAGGCTAGGTTCCCTCTCTATGGAAGGTACCACCAAAAATGTAAACAAACCCCGCGAGCCATTCGCTTTAATAAAGAGTGTATAACCAGTGTTGCCGTTTAAGTTGATGAGCATGGGACCGTTTTGACAAAACAATTTCCCTGCAATGTTGATGAAAATATCCTCCATCGTCAAAGTGGTGAGTATATTTCTTGTTTCTCAGTTTTGATAATTTTCGTCTCATTTTCTTTTGATTGCAGGATTCTTCAAGCCATGTAAGTACAGAGAATGCAAATATGCAAAAAATGCTTACATCAACTGCTTTTAGCAAAAAAAATGTATACCGTAGTTAAAATAGCAATTTCAGGTTATCGTCAATCGGCACTCAGGGTTGCCAAAAAAAGGGTCTGAAATGTAATGATATCAACTAGACAGAATTATCCATTCAGATCTGATATCTTCTGAAATTTAGTCGGAATTCACCTTATCATTTATGTGAATAGGAGCAGTCACGCGCGTATTGCGAAAAGATGGCAGCAAAGTTCTAGCGGACCAATACAAAGGAAAATCCACGTGATTGGTGCTCGATCAAGAATGAATGGGTCCGCTATATTGGGCCGTAGTGACCCCTATTGGTCAACTCACTGACAGCTCCTATTCTACTGTGTAGAGAAGAAGCGTACCGTGGTTGCCACCCTTATTTGGTGTAATTGAAGCCTTCACCTTAAAAGCCCTCTAGTCTGAAAGTGGGGCGGGCGGGGCTGACCATACCGGTGTTGCCACCTATTCTCAACTTTTGGTACTAACAAATCAGATTTAAAATCGCGTTTCACAACTTTTTGTTTGTTTTTGAGCGTTAAATCAAAAAGTCGAAATCTATTTCAGCTACCGTACAAGAATATTATCATGATTAAAAATAGATAGCATTAATGTTTTTTAGCTCACCTCTGTGAGGTGAGCTTCTCCCATGGTGTGTCGTCCGTCGTCCGTCGTCGTCCGTCGTCGTCGTCGTCGTCCGTCGTCGTAATGTGAAGCCAAAACCAAAGCCAAAGCCGAAGCCGAAACCATGTAAGTATCACCCAAACAACAATTTCATTTGAACCAATAGGAAGGGTAGCTTACAGAGGTTCTTCACTGACGTCACAATGGTCACGTGACTGCAAAGAATCGGCCATGTTGGCCGTCAAATGGCCGGCGACGAAGTCAAAACGTCATTAAAAAATGTTACACCGGTGTGAAAGGAATGGGGTCATCGGATGCAGGTCCTACTGTTCATTCCACATACCAGTGGCGCGAGGTTTATGGCTGATATCTCCGCAACTGCTGGGTCAAATTTGACATACACATCAATTGACTTGTCTTTCTTGTCGGTATCTTTCTGCTATCTTCATTTTTCGCGTAAGGCCGACACAACGGATCCCTTTCTCAAAACCCATTTCATTTCGCCACGGTGTTCAGTGCAGTTTACACGTGTGCGATGCATTGCGTCATTTCAAAATGGCCGCCATTTCGGCCGTAATATACACAAACAGTGACTGGTGAAAGAACGTTTTTCTGTCATGTTTTTACGGAAAATGACAGCGATGATGCCTGTAGCGGCAAAAAGACAAATCGATTGATGATTGATGTATGGTATGCCAAATTTGACCCAGGAGTTCCGGAGATATCGGCCATAAACCTAGCGCCACTGGGATGTGGAATGAACAGTAGATCACATTGTCCCCTGCTGTAAGGTTATATTCGAATGGTCATGGTCTCTATAGCAATATGTATCTTAATCCCTCGTTAACAATAAATCCGGACAGAGATTCCTGGGGGACCGGGTTTCCTGTCAGGCCACAGGCACCGATGTTTCCAATGCGTCACTCTGACAGCCCCCAAAATGAGAATCTTTCTTCTTTATACAGTTTTGAAACCAGCTGGTAAGTTATTCTTCACCAAATAATACGGAGGTTCTCAAAAATAATACAAAAAATCTTTGCGCGATTGTTTAACGCTATGCGTAGGCCCGTTTTCACTTCAGCAGAGCACGCGAGGCATATTTCTTGCTGGTTGCCCGCAATTTTTGTGGAAGCAACACAGTGCTGTGTGTACTTACCTATAAGATCCTGAAGCTGCGTTTACCAGCCATCCGGAATGCGGAATACGGGATGCGGAAGCGATATGTTGTATGCGAAAATGCATAACATGTATACAGCTTCCGCATTATCCGCATTCTGGGGGTCCGGTAAACGCAGCTAAGGATCTTATAGGTGAGTACATGCAGTATGCCCCGTATCCAGTTTTGCAATGGCAAGAAAGTGCACATTCAATTGCGGAGCAAATTTTTCAGACACATTAGCCCTGTTTACACTACATAGAAATCCGCGGGCTTTTTGAGCCCGTGTCAAGCCCGGGCCTGAAAAAAAACGCCTGAGACCCGGCGCGCATCAACACTACTAAAATCTAGCTGAACTTAATTGCTACGCCCGGCGTTAGGGTCGCTACTGGCGCGCACTTTCACGAGGAGGAGGCGCTAAATTGCAGTGCAGGCTGGCTTCCCGTTACCAGTGGGTACCTTGACATTGTCAGTGATTGTCATACCTGTTGCAAAAAGTTTGTTTATTCCGCGTTCTTATCACTGCTTATCACGAAATCTGCTACATTATCTTATGTAAAGACAATTCTCGCTCGTAAAAACCTACGTTTAGAGAACTTACCATGCCCTACAAGGGCTGCACTAGACACGCCACCTGTCGAGGTGTGAAGAACTAGATAAAGCCCGGGTCTATTGTGACGCGAATCTAAATTAAGCCCTCCAAAAACCCTTCTTACTCGGAGGGCTTAAAGCGAATGGCTCGCGGGGTTTGTTGACAGTTGTTTGTTGACATGTCCTCAAAAAGGCGAAAGAAGGATTGATTTTAGTTTAATGGGAAATGCATTAGACAGCCAAACTTTGGAGGCGCATTCTGCTAAATCTGCCGCTTCGAAATCAATGTGAAAAGTACAAAATGTACATTTTGACCGACTGAATTTGAAACTGTCATTAACCCATTTTAACAAACTTTTAATGGAACCTCGTCCCCAGGTGCACCTTCGCATATTTGCACAGGTTTTGCCTATGACTGGAGCACGGCTTTGCCTGGAGACTAGGTTCACTTTCTATGGGAGGTACCACCAAAAATCAAAACAATCCCCGCGAGCCATTCGCTTATAAGCCCGGACTTTTCATCCCCGGGTCTATTAGACCCGCGCTTTTAACAAGTGTAGACAGAAAAAGCCCGGGTGAGACGCGGGATTTTATGTAGTGTAAACAGTAAACAGGGCTATTGCCACAAGTTTGTCCTGTATCATTGTGTCTTGCATTATTTCTTGCAGGAGTTGTTTTCGGTCATCCCTATTACGACCTATTCGGATTCCTACCAAACAAACAAAACAGACCAAGCCAGCATTCCGGACCATTGAACAGTAGGCTACCATCGTTTTTCTTCCCAGGAAAACCAAATATATTCTACATGGCTCCTAGCAATGGAAATCTGAACTTCAAATCAATCACCATCTTCACATTCCTGAAACAGGCCAAGTTGGAGAATGGCCCTATCGTCGAATGGCCAGGCGTTAAGGGCATAGGATATGGCACTCACTTTTGGATCTGGGAGAACCAGCTCTGGGTCAATCTTGTGCACGACAAAGGGAAGAGTTTACCAGTTAAATTTACCTTGAAAGGAAGCGTACCACCAAACAAGTGGAATTTCGTCGGCATGAGTTATAACCACCAGACGGGCATCTTGATCATTTGGATGAATGGTAACACGTACAGGAAGAACGTCGGGAAGGTCGTCTTGGACACCATCGGGGACGTGTACGTCGGTGTCAGGCCACAAACGAAGACGTTCCACCCATTCCATGGATACCTCTCTGGTACCACCTTGATGCCGTTTGCATTCGATCTGCCACAGTTTGTCGCATTCCGGAACGCCGTCATCAGAGATGTTTTCCGTGAGTATACCGACTCTTAGTCTCGCTTGGCCAGACGCTACGGGCTCACCCCTTAACAGCCATGACGACCGCGTGATGGCAGCACGGGTCCTTCGGTTTTCTTAACCTCGTTTCCAGGTTGATAATATGGCGAGTGGTCCACGGTTGTCTGAGCGAACTATACCCCTGGGGACGAGGTTGGGTTTTTCCTGGGAGTAATTTCCGCGGGAATTATGAGTGAGAAAGCGTGGTGATTGGCTGGAGCCCAGTGAGTGCCACCTAGTGGTGTTCAAGGCTTTTGAGCCCCAAAAGTGCCAGTGTGTAGGAGACCGGGACGTCGGATACACACTGGGGCCGAGTGTAACCGACTCTCTGGATTCCTAATCCCGAAAAAAATCAAAACAAAAAAAAATCAAATAATACCCTGTACAAGTCCCGATGTACATATGTAATCTGCTTTATTCCTGAACCACTTCCTGAGCCACGATGTTGCCACTTTTTTCGACAGTTGGCGCCACCGTTAGCGACTGCATCATTCTCCAATACCGTAATGTTGCCATTCGCCCCATTGTTGGAGAATGTTTGATTGCACAGGCGCGGATCCAGAGGGGGGGTTTGGGGGGTCGTGACCCCCCTGCTCGCCGCCACCAATTGTTTTTTTTTCAATAATTTGCGACAATAAGCAAAAAAACGCAAGGATAAAGCTTCTGTTTTGATACTTAGATGCTAGAAAATCGCATATACGGCTTTCTAGATTTCAAAATTTTCTGGGGCGGCGACCCTGACCCCCCTCTGCCAAAAATCCTGGATCCGCGCCTGTTACAACACAATGCATACGTGGATAACCTGGGAACAAGAGTTACTCCACTTGGGGCGAGGTTGATAAGGTGTAATTTAACAACATTATAGAATTTTCGCAAAGCCCCCGAAACGCCAAAGCGAACGTCTATCCATTTGTTCGGTGCTCTCTTCGTAGCATCGAAAAATGGGTTTGGCGTTGGCGTTTCAGGGGCTTTGCGAAAACTCCCTATTATCAATAGAGGTCTCCCTTATCGCGGGTATGTTTAGCGCAGGATACGGAAGGAAAACAGTGCCCTTCAATCGAACTTTCGCAAATTCGCGTTTACCAAAATTTTCATCACAAATTTCAAAGTTTACGGTGTGCCTGTATTGTTTAAATTCTTTTGACACTATTTTGGTATGAAAATTCTCAAACTGCGAATGTATGCAAGTCTGTAATCTCCATTTCTTTAATTTACAGATATCAGTGCTTTGCCAAACAGTAAGTAAATTTAAAGCCCCTCTGTATTGAATTTTACGGTATTTTCAAAGTGTTAGGAGACTGCAGGTAGAGGTCTCATAGCCTCGTGAAGGTCCCCAAAATGCTTGCCTGATACGTACCGGTACTTCAAAGAATCAAGCCGTACTTTTCAGCACACATTGAAAAAAGTGCATGAAGGGCCTTTATGTATTGAGATAGAGTACAGTACATTTTACATTACGCCAGCGTCGGAGGATGGAAGGACTTCCTGAACACAGTGCGGCTTTAAAATCAACCATTTTTGTAGGGCGTGTCTATTCTAATCAAACTATAAATGCCACAGGGAAAACGGTCGTTTGAAAAATGTTGCCGACGATCTGTCAGTCCTGCGGGTTTATTACAGGGCCAATACAGAAAGCCATATGAATGACACCATAAAGGAATCAAACATAAAGGTTCAACTTGCAAATTTAGCATTTTATAAATGTGGACAGTATCCCTTTAAACCTCAACAGATTTGCATTCTGACTCTTCCATATGATAGGCAAGACCCTTCTGCACGTTTACTGCAAATTGTGCTAAATTCCGACCAGTTGATCTTATGATACGAAAGGATTGAAAGCAAACGTTCCAGCATTAATTGCATTATGATAGAGTTTATCCCTAATCCCTCTCTCTTTACAGACTTCTGGTGGAAGGGTAAGTCATGAATTAACACAGAAGAGTAAAATATTCACCAAACGCTATGTCCATATAAAAATCGCTACCGATAATCTTTCGATGGCGTAACAATACAATGGCGTATTGATTACCCCAATGCCTGTGAAAACCGCCCCGCTCGCCGCAAGACGCGGCGGAATCCGTTATAGTGGAAACGGGCCTTTAGTGTTATACATGTACATGTATCATGCTTGGAGACAATGAATGGCCACGACGTCATGTGGGGGAACAAGGAGGTCACCATCTTTGTTGGAAATGTCTAGTTCACAACGAACGAAAAGTTACTAATGCTTGTGAATATAACCCTTTCTCTTCGCTGGAGATGAACGCCGGCTAAACCAGTAGTCTACTGAACTGTGGTCACATGCATCATTCATGATGGCCTAATCATTCTTTCTTCCAGTTGGTTACAAGCCACCACCAAAACCAAAACCACAACCGAAACCGATACGTAAGTGAAGGCGTTTCATTTTCACGCTGGTGATTCAAACACAAAATTATTTTATTCGTACGCGAAATCGTAGATGCATAACTAATGGTGCTTGTCGCATTCGCAGTTCATCTGGTAAATGGAAGGGGTGACGGGTGATTACGAAATAAGCTGTCACCCCTTCTATTTGCCGAAACAACTGCAAAAATAGTCAGCACGATTAGTTATGCATGAGTAAAATCGCGTACGAAAAAAAGATTTTTAGGTTTGAATCACCAGCGTAATTTGGCGTTTGAACAAAATGGCGATTGGTGAACAATTTGCAAAGAAAATTGATTACAGTTTCCGGAATCAGTGTTACTATATCTTCCTTTTTCCTTATTAAAAGTGCTCAAATTTGTACAACCTCTGGTTTTGCTATGCTACGTTCCCACTAGCGTGCGGTCCGTTACGAACGTCACGATTGACCATTGTTTACTTCTCTGAAGTTTCACGTTTGGATACGGGGTGATGCGAGTTGGTAGGGGAGACCGGGGCTGGTTGTAACACTTTTTCTTTTGAGATCGATTACTTCCTAATAGGAGCAGTCAGCCGCGCATATTGCTAACAGATGGCAGCACAGTCTTAGCGGACCAAATGTACAGGAAATCTATTATGATCGCTGCTCGATCGATAATGACTGGGTCCGCTAGATGCATTGAATTGGGCCCTAGTGACACCTAGTGGTCAACTCGCTGACAGCTCCTATTACAGGAGGTATTTATAACCTGCTTGGTCTTTTGAATATTTGATATCAATGGTCACTTGTGCACTAAACAAAGTTTAGCCATCTCTATCCAGGTCTCTGAAAAATGGGTCCGAAGTCGAGTGGTACCACCTGCCCCGTCAAAAAATTTCGGGGTTGGTTGTAACACATCTCATAAAGTGAGCATGGCAAATTTCCCTTTACTTCTTCATGTGTTTTTCAAAACGACACGGGTATTTGTCTCCTAAATAAACTTCTAAACACAGCAAATCGGTTCTTCTTACAAAAAATAATCGATTGAACAGTCTATAGGATGAGGGGTGAGGATTGATGAAAACCTTAATTTTGCCTATCTCCAAGTGGTGAGGTAAGCAATTTGGTTTTTTGCCATTTTATCAAAACCTGAAAAAGTGAGATAGGCAAATATCTTAGCAGGGTGACGATGTTACCCTGTTTGTTACAACCAACCCCACCTATAGTTCAGGTCAAATGTGGGCTGCAATACCAAAGCATGTGGAAGTGGGCCTTATCACTCTGGACCAGTTGTACAGGCTTTACATCATTATTCAAATAGTATCCAAACAAACTTCTAAAACTACACAGGCAGTGAAGCAGAAGAGATTTTCTCATCAGGTCATTTTTTACTTTCATGTACTAATAACGGTTTTTGTCGATTTTTTGGAAAGTCAATTGGGACATTCAGATGCCCTTTGGTACAAAGGTGGCCGGTATCAATGTCAATATATGTGAGGAAACTCAGCCCTTCCCAGTGGATATTCAAGGAAATATTAGCTCTGTTACAACCTACCCCTGTTACAACCAGCCCCGGTCTCCCCTACGTTCTGATGCGCTTGGATGCGATATGGTCACGAAATGTAAAACGTAAGCTTGCTAAAACTCCTTAAAAAATTCTACTTCACAGCTCCCAAGGGTAAAGAGAATCCACAAGAACTCCCAGAACCAGAAGAAGGTACGCCATCGTGAAAATTAAAGCGAAGTGGTCGTGCCAGTGAAGGTGTCTGACAAGAGAATCAAACGCCGCCATTTTGAATCTATTACTTTACTCACATCGGGAACTCTTTGCCTACTAAGGGCTCGATTCAACCAGCATATTGCGTCGGCATTCGAATCGCTTGTATGTTGAGTCCATTGACTGTTTCCACCGCAGTTCGACGCTGACGCGAAAGTGCGGTTGAAACGGTGGACTCAACATAATAAGGGAGGTTTTGCAAGCGCCCGGTTAGGCCATACGACGACGTTTATCTATTGTTTGGGTATACCCACGACGACGTTTATCTATTGTTTGGGTATACCCACACAATAGATAAATGTCGTCGTAGGGCCTAACCGGGCGCTTGCGAAACCTCCCTATAGAAGTGATTCGAACGCCGACGCCGACCCCATATGCTGGTGGAAACTGTAAGAGTATAAGCTTACACGTATTTGCGAAACTGCTGTGGCTTTGCTGCCTTCGAATAGCATTTAGAACATGGTCAACTGCAAATCTAGGCTTATCTACAGGTACATGTATATACCGGTACATGTAAGCCGCTGAAATTTTGAACTCGTGAATTTCGTGAGCGATAAATAATTCTTAGTGTCACTTTTGACTGTCGCGACTAATTCACTTTAAATACGTGCCAAATATAAAGGTTGCGCCAAATATCAAAATAATATTTGTTTGTGTTCGCCTAGCTTTACAGCTGTGCACTATTTGTGTGTGTGCGCCTAGCTTTACAGCTGTGCACTGTATGTCTGTGTGCGCCTAGCTTTACAGCTGTGCACTGTATGTCTGTGTGCGCCTAGATTTACAGCTCTGCACTATTTGTCTGTGTGCGCCTAGCTTTACAGCTGTGCACTATTTGTCTGTGTGCGCCTAGCTTTACAGCTGTGCACTATTTGTCTGTGTGCGCCTAGCTTTACAGCTGTGCACTATTTGTCTGTGTGCGCCTAGCTTTACAGCTGTGCACTATTTGTCTGTGTGCACCAAGCTTTACAGCTGTGCACTATTTGTCTGTGTGCGCCAAGCTTTACACCTGTGCGCTAATTGTCTGTGTGGCCCTAGCTTCACAGCTGTGTACTATTTGTATTTACAGCTACACTATTTGTGTTTGTGCACCTAGCTTTACAGCTGTGCACTATTTGTGTGTGCGGGCCTAAATCTTAGCTCTGATAATTTAATAATCATTGATGTACGGTAATGATAATCGATTCTCGATCTATTTCAGAGAAACCGAAAGAGCTACTCCCTAAACCAAAAGGAAAAGGTGATTGATACGTCATTATGAGATAAAAGGGGGTGACAACCTTATTAGAGAGTTTTCGCAAAGCCCCCGGAACGCCGACGGGGACGTCTATCCTTTTGTTCGATGCTCTCTTCGTGGCATCGAACAATGGGTTTGGCGTTGGTGTTGGCGGTTCGGGGCTTTGCAAAAAAACCCTATTAGCGCATACGCGGCGTGGTATACAAATGTACATGTAGTAGTTTTGCCACACAGCGCCTGATAACGCAATACAAATTTAATTCACCAGTTAAAGTACAGTGAATCGAACCCGTGGCCTGTCGGTCACGAATCCGACCCTCTAAGGCTGGGTTTACATAGAGCCACACGAAACACGATCACTCGAGATGGTACGTTGATATACGCATGTGTTGTTTAACTGACAATGGGTTTTCAAATAGGCCGGGTTTATTTGCACCGCATGCAGCTGTGTATGCAAGGCAGGTTATAGCTCTTGGAGCACAGCAGTACGAACGGGTTTTCCTATGTGCACAGCAGACTCCGCCTATGTATAATAACAGACTCCGCCTACTTTGGCTTAGAAATAAGGACGGGATGGATGCAAAGCTGTGATTCTAAACAGCATGTTGGTGCTTCATTGCTGGCGTGGGGGGTTGCCAAATCCATTTTCTCCTTTTGGTAAAGACACAAACCTGTTCATTTTTAGCTCAATAGATCGGCGTTTTTTAATGGGCATGGCGAGATGTTTTTGACCTATCTGCCCAGGGTGCTCTTCAAACATTTTGTCACCACCTCTGTAATTAATTAGACTTGACGGAAAGGGCAGGTAGCCTATTGTCGAATCATAACCCTTAATTAGGGTTAGGGTCTTAAGATTATGGGTCTTTTCATTGTGCAGACCGCGCAGAATTAGGCCTAGCCCTAATTAGGGTCATAATTGGACCTAATCTGTCCTGTATGACGGTGCAAGCTTATGTGCTTGACGAAGGGCGTGAGCTCGGCAGGCAACGAACTTGATTTGCTCCTCATCAACGCCAGGGCCTTCTGAAAATCACTCTGTTTCGCAGCCCCCCCCCCTCCNGCCGGTAAATACCTGATTCGACCAATTATAATTCAGTTTTATCGGCGGAAGTGAAGTGGTGCGAATTAATGGGTCCATATAAAGCTGAATCCTGATTGGTATAAACCGGTATTTACCGGCGGAAGTTCGTGTTGGAATGAATGGGTCCATATATTCGAATTAATGGGTCCATATATTCGAATTAATGGGTCCATATACATGTATTCGAATTAATGGGTCCATATATTCGAATTAATGAGTCCATATAAAAACAAGACGCTATTGGCTGAAATAGTGGACCCATTAATTGCCCGAATATATGGATCCATAAAATAACATTTAATGGGTCCATTAAATAAGAATTAAGTCCACTCCGGCCTACCATAAACGTGCATGCAAGAAAATAATTCGCACTGCATATACAGCAGTTAGCTGTGCAAATAAACAGTTCGTTTCAAATATGCCGTTTACATTAGTCTATACGCCGGGGTGGTTACGTAGAGAGTGGAGTATAAACACCGTTAAGAGAACGAACATGCTCGTTCTTTTTGGCGTGTGGTGACTTCGCGGGAAGATGTTGCGTTGTTTCGAAGTTTGTAGTTGGGAATTTTAGGATGTTTCCTCATCAAATATCACATTCTTTCTTATTTGCATCGGAAATGCATGAGACTGAATGGAAATAATGCCAAAAATCGAGGCACCGTGTCAAATGACTACGACACGAGGAAGGCCTATGTAAACCGCCGTGTTGGCCTGTCGTTTGATCTACGCCTACCGTAGCGTGTCTTCCGTGTATCGACACGCTCTATGTAAACCCAGCCTGAGATCGCTTGCGATATCGCCTACCGTGCTGTGCTGCTGGCTTATCCACTGCGACAGCCATACTCCGTTGGTGTGAATGATCTTTTTTACTACATTGTGTATGTGATCGAATAGTTTAGGACATGTAGGATGACATAGCAACATGATTAGTCTAATCTTTGATGGCAGAAAAAACTGCAAACGGTTTTTAGGATATTTAACTCCTTTTCTATTACAGCAAAGAGTGTCCTTGATAAAACAAATCTCAGGCCAGGTACGTAAGAAACTAATAAAGTTTTATCATAAAGGAATCAATTACATGTATAAAGGTTCAACTTACAAATTTAGCATTTTATAAATGTGGACAGTTTTTATCCCTTTAAACGTCAACAGATTTGAATTCTGACTCTTCCATATGATAGGCAATCCCCTTCTGCATGTTTACTGCAAATTTTATTGAATTCCGACTAGTTGATCTTATGATACAAAAGGACTGAATTAATGAGAACCCCACGAACGATGAGAGCGCAGGGTCATCTGTGTACATTTGAATAGGCTAACGTACATATGCACATTGAACACTAATTGTGCTGAAAATAGCTCTGTTATCCTCAGAAATGGAATTCAAAGCATCAAGTTGACAAGATTCATGTACCCCTTCACCACAAAAAAGTTGAAGCTCCTGCCTACTACATAAAGCCAAAAATCAGGCAGTGAGAGACATCTGGTGGCAACACGTGAAGTGTATCCCTCAGTTAATACTTCATCGTTCGCAGTTAAACGTTTATGTTTGATTCCTTTATGGTTTTATGTAATTACGTAGTGACGTTTTCTAAAATCTTCTTGTGTTATTCTACAAGGCTTTCATATTTCACGACGTATAGAACAGCCTGTTCGCAGTCATTAGGGAGGTTTAGAAATCAAATGACAAACGTAAACTTTCCGACAACGTTATTTCTCACACTACACATTAACCAGAGCCAAAAATAAAAAGATTTTTGCCAGAGGTTATATTCCATTTTCGATACAAAAATAACTTTGTCGTTAACGTTTACGTTTATCGTTTGATTTCTAAACTTCCCTAATAGCTTATCATCTGAACTCAGCAGCAAAATTTGGCAATGCCAAATCCAGGTCATTCAGGAAAAAGGAGGGGAGAGGCAAAACCAAAACCAAAATACACATGTATAGAAACTCTAATTCCATGTTATCCAGAGGAATCGGAACCAGTCATTGTTGGTTCAGGCCTCTGGGCGACTTGAGGTACATGTATGAGTAGGCCTAGGCCTATGTGTGGATTAACTGTAAGGTCGACAACAGTAGCTTCGCATAGAATTATGGGATGTGGACACCCGAACCATGGAGGGATGTACCTCTTCATGGTTCGGGTGTGTTTGATATATATAGTCGCGGTTCGTTCGAGCCTGCCCGGGTCCACATTTGGGGAAGATACGCATGTGCAGAAAGCGCAACAGGGGCGACGTCGTGATTCCACCACGCTCGGCTTGAGTCAGCACCTGGGCAACCAGGCGGCGGCGTAGTGTGACGTATACACCAAACCTAAATTAGGCCCGCAAATAATAATTGCACGCTCTGCTTATTCAATTCCACGTCTTATACTTCAGTTTTTACGGTCTTCATTGTTCCCCATGCGTTCCAGCCTCAAACGCGCCTTAGTCATGGAGCACAGGCCATTTTTTGTCATTGTCGAAAAATTATTTACATAACCATATCACAGCGGTGTTCCACATTTGATGTCAGTTTGCTTCGCAGATTGGCCGCGTCGCGGCGTTCCGGGAACATGGCGTCTATTCAATCTACAAAAAATACCCATTTTCAAGATGGCTGGCAAGATGGCCGCCAGTTACCATAAAATGGCCATAACTCGCAAACCGCACTGTAAAAACCAATGGGCTCGAGAGACCCATGATTTTGTCCACTACCTGGACACATGGGTTTGAGATGAGAATGGGCCCATGGTACCCAGAATATTTGTTCTTCGAGCCTGAAATGAGGAGGTCCTTAGGTTCCAGTAACCCATAATGACCAGTTTCACAGGTCACTTTGGCCCATCTACTATTGCTGCTATGGGTGCCAACACCCCACGGTAGCATTCGTAGATGGGCCAAAGTGACCTATGAAACTACATTTCATTGTTTTTTCAGGTGGCACGTTCAATCTCCAGGGTATTTTCCACGGCCTTGCTGCCTGTCCGAAAGGTTCCAAAGATATTGGTAATGGGGAATGCGAAAGTAAGTGTAGCTATGTGAATGGGGTTATCCATGGTGAAGCAGACCACGCGAGAATATGCGTGAGTTTGAACTTATTCATCGTTTCGACGACCCGCCGCCATCTTGGTTTCCACGGAGATTTCTTGGAACCCGCGCATGCGCACTTTTCTGGTAGGCAAAACAACGCAAAGTGATTGTTCAAGAGATACGAATTTGCCCCATGTGTCCCACAGGCCTGCGCGAGACTGCCCCCCAGATGTAACTGCGCATGTGCAGTTTGCAAGAAATTCAAGATGGCGGGGGGCGGTCGAAACGATGTACACAGATGACACCTATTATTCATGACGATTCAAGGTGTGATTGGCCGTGCTTGGTGAACCGCATCTCTCGAACAATGAGCCTCTACAGGTCACCTCTGCTCTATAAGTCATCATGTGACCAAATGGATCCCCATTGGGGATGCGTAAGCCTAGCGCACATCGACCTTGCGACTGGAAGCAACTGAACGCATGCAGTCGCTATCGATGTACGCGTTCCGCGCACATCGGTTACGACTGGTCATTGCGGCAACAAGTGGCACAATCCAGTCTTCAATCTGGAGCGCGCATCGGACAGGCAAGATGTCTTCTGATCGGACCACTCTGGATTCCGTCATATGACCAGGTGTACTCCACAAACAAAGGAAATTCATTGCCAGAGCGCGCATATCGAAAGTGACTGAAGAGAACTAGAAGCAACGGTCGGCAACGAGTAGAACATGAACAACTGGCTGGAACTAGCGGCAACGGTCGGCAATAGCGTTGCCAGTGCGCACACATCGGCCTGTTTGAGCATCTGATCAGTTGCTGCTGTTTCCAGCCAGTCGCCCACCGTTGCCGGAAACGCCATTGCCGGTAGTTGCTTCCAGTCGCAAGGTCGATGTGCGCTAGGCTTAAAATAAATGAAGCATAGCTTTGGTGACGTGCTCCGGCAAGGCATGCCTACATGTATGCTCTCAAAACCGTCTATCGACGAGGTAGAAATGATCAGTGTAGCTCTATTTCCTTTCCTTTCTTCCCATTTCAGTTGTTGAATACCAGATCTTCGAAGCTTGGTGTAAGTAGCAAAAAATAGCTGTCGTTACAGTCGCGTGTCCAGGATTTCGAGCAGAGGGGGGTCCAGGGGATCGATTGTCGTCGAGGGTGGAGCCGGAGGGAGGCGCGAGAGAATTTTCCCCCTTGCGTAGGAAATTTTGTAAAATCTGCACACTAAAGACGCCATTTCCCAGCATTTCAGCCTTGAATATGTCAGATTGTCTTTACTGGGTGAACCTGGTCGCATCCGCCACACCCAACAACGGATACCTAATGGGCTTACTAATAACAAAACTATAAGCAGATGCTACGTCTATATCAGAGTAGGGGTCCGAAGTTTCGAGAACCCGGTGGACCCTTCACCTACTTACCCCTTTCCCTGTCATTTATGCTCGCTTGAAGTGATACGGGTAAAAAAATGTATGGCCTGCGCGAGCATGGGGGTCTCTATAAGCGACGCCTGTGGTCAAGCCGCGCGAGGAAATACGGAAAACATGTCGCCCTGTGATAAAATCCTGCGATTTTCACCTTGCTGTAATCTTTACGTGTTTTCGTTTCTAACAGTGAAGATCCATGCCGTGACCTACAAGATCAACTGTAAGTAGTTAATCGCGGTTTTGTCCTTTTCTGTTTCAAGAACCAGATTGCTTTAATACAAAAAAAGTGAATTGAAGTTAAAGTTGAAGTTTGGGTTTATAGTCTGATATCAACTACGGTAGAGGTTCTCATCCGACTTTACACTTTAACCCCAGTCTGTGCTGAAACCTTTCAGTAGAACTCAGATGATCTGCCCATTCAGCGCTACAATCGAGCATTTCCGACCGGTACCCATTTATCATGTTTATACACCTGGGTGGAGAGAGGCCAGCGAGGCAAAGAAACTTGCCCAAAGTCTCACGCCCAGTGGGATTCGAAACCGGGATCCTCTGACCGCTAGTCGGAGACCCGAACCACTACACCACCCGGCTCCCCGGTCGAAGGAACAAGTCTACAAAGATGGAGTAACTTCCTTGTGAAGTGAGGCATACTCTACTGCTCTAGTAACAAATATAGACCTTGCCAACAAAGATGGCGGTCGAACAGTTCTCACCATATGACGTCAGAAGCTTAATACCATTTAGTTGCCGCTGGCACGCTATTGAGCTGGTCAAACGGGCCATGGGCTAGACTGGTTCCCGGTCCCAACATAGCTGGCAGAATAAGGGACCGGTACTGGGCGGCCATACCTGGCAGAAAGCTGCTAGATTGTGACGTCACAGAAGATTCAATTCAGTAGGAATTCAACATGACACCTCACATCCCCAAAATAGCAAGCCAATCAACTGTGACGTTTCATCAGGCAATACAAAAAAGCTGGCCAATCAACTGCGACGTTACATCACTCAATACCGGTCCCATATTGCGTCAGCTATATAGGGACCGGGAACCAGTCTAGCCATGGGCACAATACTTTAGGTAAAATAATTGTCAGAGGATGCGTTTGGTAGTGTTATATCGTGCTAGGAGAATGAATGTCCACGACGTCATGTGGGAGAACTAGTCAGCCACCATCTTTTGTTGGAAAGGTCTATAGTGACCCTTACAGAGACAGAGTTGCCAGCATGTGGGAGGCCCCCTACATTTCATCAACTTACAACGCCTGTCAACTTCTTTTTCAGTCGCACTACTACCACGTGAGTAGGCCATTATGTTAACTTTAATAATCTGGGAATGTAGAAAATCATATTGTACATGTACATGATGTGTATATTGTACATGTACATGATGTGTATATTGTACATGTACATGATGTGTATATTGTACATGTACATGATGTGTATATGTACTGTAGAAACAACCCATTTTTGACCATTGAAAGGAAACAGAACTCTTCATATCTACGTGGCCCCACAATCAACAGTTTTACCACTGTGGTCGTTCTATTGGCCATACCACGTATACCTCCGTCACACTTAGTTGGAATCGGCAGGAATGAAGCAGACCCAGCCAGAATGAGAAAATTTGCAAAATTCGAGCCGGATTCGGGAGGAATTCAAATTCTTACAGCTTTAGAAGAATGCACTTTAAATACTTAGAATTCACCTCAAATTTAGTCAGAAATCTCACAGAGTGGCTGCAAAATATGGTTAGACTGTTCAAGAATTCACAACTAATGCTCTCGAATACCGAAAATGCACTTGGAATGTACTTTGAATGTAACAGCAATTTCCAGAGTGTATCAAGAATGCCGCCAGAATGGTCCCCAACAGGCTGCTGAATCTCGAATTTTCATTAAAGTCTGAGCTCAACTGGCAGGGTATGGACCCTGGACCTTTGGATTCTCCTTCAAATGCGATCAGAATGTTTCAAGTGCTGTTGGAAGGCTGTCAAACTATTTAGAACGCAGTCAGACTATTTAGAATGCAGTCAGAATGCAGAAAGAACACACTTCAAATGCTGTGGGATATTTCTCCACTTGGGATATTTCTCCAGTCGAAAGTTTTGAACTTTCCAAAACATTTTGACAGACCACAGGAATTGGCAGGAATGTTAGGAACGTAGTCGGAATTTTTAGAATGCACTTCGAATGTTCAGGAATGAACTACGAATTGTCATTCCGACTGCATTCCTGCTCATTCTGCCTCTAGTGTGATGTGACGGGGGTATTACGGGCCCTTCATTTTTCAAAACATCAAAATGTTGATGTCTTAGTTTACGCATTTACAAGAAGTTTCAGAATTTCATAATTTCATGTTCTAAGGTCAGCTCCGTCAAAATTTTCCATCATTTTGCAGTCTACACCGTTACCACGACAACGACAACAACAACATTCACCGTGGGACAGCAGTTCGATATCGCAATGTTCAGAAATGTCTGCCCGAAAGGAACGAAGACCGTTGGAAAGTTTTGCCAGGGTAAAAAAAACATTTTCGCTTTATTTTTCACCTCTCGGTATTGAGAAACCCACCGTGGGACTTGCAGATCAGTTATGTCCCTTACTACGGAAATACAGTGAAACCCCGTAGTTCGACCACCCCTCTTAAAGGAACACGGTATTGGATCTCAAATGCGTTATTTGACTGCCGACGTAGAGGGAGCCACCTAGCGACAGTAAGACGAAATACAAAAATGCATTACAAAATGTACGTAGTAAATCGGGTCGATTCGCCGACAACGTAGTTAGTCCCTGGGTTGGAGAGTGGCGCGGTGGCGCCGGCTGTCGAGAAAACGTGGCAATACTGTGGTCCTTTAATTGATCACCCATCTAAATCGACCGATTTTTGTCGGTCCCAATGAAATCCTTCACATTTTCCATTAGCTAGTCGACCACCCTTCTACCTGTTCTTGTGTAAAAAGGGCTATTGTTTAGTATTCCATTTGAATGCGTATTTTTTTCACCATTTCAGTCACCAATGTCGAGGACTTCTTGGCATGGTGTAAGTAAAGTTGATAACATTTACAGAAAGGCCGGTTGCTAAAGGCCCGTTTACACATGCAACTTTTCATGCAACTTCATGCAACTTGTTGCATAAACCTGATGAGACTAAAAATTTCATCAAAGTTGCATGTGTAAACGGGCATGCAACTTGCAACTAACTACAGCAACTTGTTGCAAAATTAGGATCCAGATCCTATTTTCTGGTGAAGTTGCAACAAGCTGCACGTCGCTATCCAATGAGAATACAGCAAAAAATCATGTGACGTCTACTAAAGCCAAAATGGCTGCCGAACAAAGGATTCCTGCCAAAATTCCTGCAACTTGTTGCGAACGTCTGCAACTTATCGCACTGAATGTTGCAATGTGTAAACGTCACAGGTAGACTGCAACAAGTTGCAGGTTGCAGCAACTTGCAACTCGGTGCAACCTAGTGTAAACCGCCCTTAAAGCTAAAGATTTGTATGGACAGCAGGAGTTGCCCTTGGTTTTCATTCTCATTCAGTGAACACGAATATTGGATTCTGGCATTCCACCAGGGCATTCCTTTCACCCTGTGACTGTAGAGACCATGGGTAGCCGCATAGAAACTCCGCTAGTGCTTCGACAGCCTATCGGTGTTAAAATGCATGGAAAAATGTACAGCACTATCGGCAGATGGGCTCCGCTAGCGCTAGCGGAGTTTCTATGCGGCTACCCCATAACACCAGCAGCACACCAGGCGATATCGCACATGTCGCAAGCGATCTAATGTAATCGACACCGATCTACTCGCAAGCCACCGCAGGCGAAATCGGTTTTTTACTGCGTTTGTAAGGCTTCATGTACATAGAAGTATACGGTATATGAAAATGCCGGTTAACAATGACTTCATAGTCGTGAATCAATTTGAAGCCTTTGTTATTACCAGCGTTTTCGTATACCGTATACTTCTATGTAGAGGAAGCCTTAAGGTCTCGGGCCACTTGTGCGTTTTACGCTGCGTGATGCGTCAAATCTTTTGTTAGGGAGCAGAACGGCGGAAAATAACAAAAGATTTGACGCATCACGCAGCGCAAAACGCACAAGTGGCCCGAGACCTTTATGGGCGAGCATTGCGGTAGAAGAGATTCCAGGCATCGCTGTCCAGCGCACACAGTACCTGACATCAACAGCACAGTTTGCTCGCTTGCCATATCGCCTAGTGTGCTGCTGGCTACGGCAGTTGCTGTCTGATTTTTCGAATGGTTTCACTTAAAGCGATGGTGTTTCCATGCGCTGCCCTTTCGTAGGCCCACATCTGGGCCCAGTTTCACAAAGAATCTTAAGTCTAAGAAAAAACTTAAGTCTGAAATCATCTGATTTGCTGAAACCTGGTCACATGATGACTTAAGTCAAACTTCAGACTTAAGATTCTTTGTGAAACTGGACGCTCCTTTCATTTGACGGTACCGGTAATGGTAACGTTTATTTCAAGTGTAGCGTTATCATCATCTACATTTCAGTGAAAATAAACGCTGAGGCTTATAACATCCACTTTTCCTGTAAGTAGTTTTTGGTGTCTACTGATTTCTATTCCATGGCCTCCAGAGCCAGCCATATCCATTGCACAATCTGGCGTGAATATACATGAAGTAGTCCATTGAATTTCGAATTTTACACGTTCATCATCAAGTATAGGACTGATTCAAATGTGTCTGCGTTTTCAAAGGAAAATTCAAGCGGGAACATCTTGAATTTCATCGATAAATTTGACTACTAGTATTTTAGCGTATCGCACAACGTCACACACGATGCATGACGTCAATGACGTTTTCAACGTCGCAGCGCATGCGCTTTTGTGTTAAAACTGAGTTGTTCCTCAGCGCCTCCTTTGGGCACGCCGGTTACCCATTATTTGGGGCATAACTCCAGTGTTTCTCCCAGAGGGGGGAGAGGGGGGTTGATCCCCTCCTCAAAGATTTCAAGGAGGGGATATCCCCCCTCAAGTTTGCAGACTAACCATTTTCAAACATCACTATTTTCACTTCAGTAGTGTTTTTCTTTAATTTCTTACATTTCGAATGCAATTTTCATGCAGAAGGAAGACTAATTTTGCATTTTGGAGTTTAAAAAATGACTCTGGATGCCATTTTTAACAAAAAAAACGAAAAAAAAATGTTGAAAAACATTTCTTTTCCAAAAAAAATTGTTTTGTTCAAAAAAAAATTTCTCCCCTCCTTGAAAATCCTGGCGGAAACCCTTCTTTATGACAAGTTATTATATTCGGAATGTTTTCTTTAAGTCACGAATGAACACGGCCAGACAACGTCGGGAGGTGCATGTAAGTCATCATTTTTTCGACGTCAATATGTCCCAAAGCATTTTCTAGTGTTCCCCATCTGTGAGTGTTCCCAACATATTTCCGACGAGGCTGACATCAGAGGAAATTAACAGCCCCCGAGTAAATCGTCAGTCCAAATTTAATGGTTTAGAATCGTCAACAATAACAAAAAAGATTGTGATATATCGGATTGATTACCGCCCCAGTTGTGTGAGGCACTCATCTGGAACAGCAAAACACAGATCTGGGGCCGTATACATGACGTGTATGTATAAGCATGACCCCGGCGTAACGTTTTGGTTAGTGGTAAAGCCCGGAATGAAACGAAACGAAATGAAATCCTCGAAATGGGACTCGCAAGGAATTTGAGAATTAACCTAGGCCAAATTAAGTGTAATTATGTTGCAAATGTATGCTTAAGTTCCGTCTTGAGACTGACATTTTTTTCGACACACCACACAAAATCAGCTTGAATTATTACTTTAAAACCAATCAGAATTTTGGAACACGAACTCGCCTGAGCGGATCCATGGATGGAACTTTCCGTTGCGTGCGGACAGGGTATCGTGCCGGGAGGAGGCAAAACCCGGCCTCCTCCGCGACGGCAGCGAGAAAAGTTGTGACCACTGGTGACGTCATAAATTCGGCTCGTGGCTTCACTTAGGGTGTGGACAAAACAATATGTAGACTAGACTAGTACCTGGTCCTACCGATGGTGTCGCTTTTGAATGGTAGGACCAGTCGTGGCCGCCATTTGTGGAGGAATTCTGACAGTGACGTCACTTGAAAATTTTATGTAAATCATGTAAATTTATTCAATTCTCAATACGGCTGACGTACCAGAATGCAGATAGAAGGTGACCGACCTTTTACCCGGGAAATTCACCAATCACGCCGGGGGTTTTCCATGTTAAAAATAGAAAATCTATCAACATAATAGTTCACATACTTACCACCAGCGCCAGCACCGACCAATCAGAGGCACGAAGGCGGTAGGCACGCCCTGTCCTAACATATGCAAAAGCCCGATGTAAAATAGTTAGGATCGGGTACCAGTCTACATGTAGACCTACCGTTGACAATCATAACGCTTTGGTAAGCTCACGACATTGCGTTTTGTCTTACTTCTAGCCGGTGGTGGAATTGTGTACTCTAAAGCTGGGTTTGGCGGAAAGTGTCCAGCGGGCACGAAGGAAAATGGTGCCGATTGCCAAGGTAAGCGTCACTCTGACACACCATACAAGTAAATTTGGTGATTTATTTGGTTTATAACATAAATGTTGGGTTTATAGACCTTCCCAACAAAAATTGCGGTGTAACAGTTTACCAACGTCAGAAGCTTTTGATACCATTCAATAGCCGCTGGCACGCTAATGCCCGATGTACACGGTCCAATTTTTTATTACTAAAAATTATAAATGGGGCTTAAATGGGTGTTCACAATGTCTTTCAGCAAGGCAATTGGTAGCCTATGACCGAAATCACCCTTCATGAGCCTCATTTATAATTTTTAGTACAAAAAAATCCAACCGTGTACAACGGGCATAAGCTGGTTCAAGCGCCGATGGGCACAAAGGTTCAGGAAAAATAATTGTCTGAGAGGATGCGTTTGGTATTTGATCATGCTTGAACAGTGAATGGCCATGACGCCATGTGGAAGAACATACTTACGTAGTAGGCAACCATCTTGTTGGAGAAGCTCGACGTTGCTGCAAGCAGTTAAATCAGGTTGATGAACAAAACTGTTTTTGCAGAGACGACTCGTTAAGGCGAGGGGGGGCTACCTATGCCGACTTTACTGACGCTCTTTGAAAACAAGCGTCCTAACATATTCATGACAAAAAGTAACTAATTGATGTCAACAAAATGTTTTAGCTACAACCTTTATGCTCCCGTTCTGTGAAAGAATTGTTCATTTTGACCAATTATGATGGAGTTAATTAAGTTATAACAAGTTGTCAAAATTTGAGTTCGCAAACAATTTTGCAGACTTGGGATGCTATGCGACACATCAGTTTCCCACATAGTCTGTAACATACAGGTCTGATGCCTGCAGGGCCTAACGATCCGTTTTTACGAAAGTAGGCCAACTTTCCATTTAATTGGTATGCCAAAAAAGTCTCGATTTAAAGCTTTTGAAATATTTCATATTCCCGACCAACTATCCAAAAAAGGCGATCGTGTTGCCCTAGAATGCACATATGGCAATAACATC